>CATIWC010001616.1:0-113873 GCA_948472305.1 Vicia faba
TGCATGAAAATATTTTTACTAGGACTCAAATTTAAAATTTCATATTAAACAACATCAAAGCCAAATAGCCAAATAGCAAAGGGGAAAATTTTATTAGATATCACTTTTAGCAAGAGTAAAAAATGAAATTGGAATGTCATGAGTTTTACCTGGAGCCATATAGACAATGATTCAATAACAACTGACATAGAAGCAAGCTCACCAGGTTGTATCAACATCCTATCCAAACCAAAATCGGCAACTTTTGCATTGAATTGAGATTCCCAAAGAACGTTACTTGTTTTCAAATCTCTATGAACAATAGGTGGTGAACATTCATGATGCATATAACTCAAACCTTGAGCAACACCAATAGCTATATGCATTCTCTTTGTCCAATCAAGAACAACACGATGAACCGAACTTGACAGCATATTTGAAGACTTAATATTATTTTTCTTGCACAGCCATCTATAAAGACTCTGGTTTTTGACATGGAAACAAGTACCATCTTATCATTATTAGCGATACAACACAACAATTTCACAATGTTTCGATGTCGAATGATGCTCAATATTTTAACCTCAGTGTGAAACGACTTCTCAAGATTATTGTCTAATTTTTTGTTTTCCCAGATCATCTTCACAGCTACATAGCCTAATCCATCAACAACAACTCTATAAACAGTTCCATATCCACCACTTCCCTATGATATTATGTTCTTTCATTAATGATATTAAATCTGATTCGGTGAAATTTAGTCTCTTAAATGAAGTGAGTTTCCATGATGAGTTATCAAATCCTTGCTTGGGAGTGTTACGACTCTACAGATTAAGTTTGTTCCACCTAGGAGTGGGTGGATTTGCATTAATATAGATGGAGCTTGTAAAAATGGCATTATTGGTTGTGGAGGTGTGATTCGAGGGGATGTAGGAGAATGAATTAGTGGTGTTTCAAAATTTACCAGGCGAGGCGATCTGTATCTTGCTGAAATCTGGAATCTTTATGAAGAGTTGCAACTGGCTAGAAATCTGAATTTTAGTAAGGTAGAAATGTGTGATGATTCACTGGTAGTGGTGTAGGATGTCAAAGAGAAGCGAAATATCCATCGCAATGGGAATAATTTGGTGTTCAAGATCGTTAACATGTGGGATCTAGATTGGAAGGTGGAAATCACTCATGTTCAATGGGAAGCTAATCAACTGGCGGAGGCTTTAGCTAATCATCGTTTCTCCTTAAAGGAATAGTATAGATTATCCGCGGATTATCTAGATAATTTTGAGCATATTGGTCGAGCTGATGAGAATAGAATTAGTTTTCCTAGAGTTGTTTGCTTATAGTTTGTTTTCTCCGCACTTTTAGCCATCTCTTCAATAAAAAAATTACATTTTTATTAAAACTTCATTTTTTTCTCCAACTCACCTGTCCTTTTTTTTATGGTTATTTAACAGGGTTGAATTTTCATGATTACTATTCATTTATAATAAAATCATTCATTTCAAATTTACATGCGTCGAATATATATTTATACAATATCAAATAAATTTATCCGTTTGAGAGCATAAGTATCTTATTGTTAATAATTAAGATGCCTGTTGAACTATTATAATAACATTTTGTGTGATATTTATTTATTATTCTTTTATTTTATTAACTATCATTTTAACATTTTGCACATACTATATTTTATAATCAATTAATTTTTCTTATATATAGCAGAGGTCTCTACATTTTCTTTCTTAAACTATATTTTTTTTAATCATGTCTCGTTGTATTAATATTTATATTGAAGTTTAATGTATTTAATTAATAAAACATTTATGATTATACAACTCACATAAATAATTATAAATAAAAATATATATAATCAAATAACAGTTTAATTTTTGTGATCATAAAATAATTATGAATTGATTCTATTTCATACAATTTTAATACAATTTAATTCATACATAACTTATTTTAACCATCAAACAACCTTACAATTCATTTGTGTGATGACACAATAATTATGAATGATTCATAACAGCAATCCAAATAAATTATATAAATTTCATCATTTACCTTCTACTCTTCTACTTTACTGATTTTTTAATTGGGAGTGTGACAAACATTATATATAAACGTTCTATTTCATTTATTTATACATTTTATATCATGTTTAATGTAGTTAAATAATCCAATAATGCTACAAAACTTAATGTCATGTAGAGTTTAAAATCTTGATAAAAGAGGTGTTATTTTTTTCTTGACTAAACTTGTTAAAATTGTTAAATTTGAGATGATTTTCTTTTCTTGAGTATCAAATAATAGTAATCATAATTACAATTCAATTTGATAAAAATATGAATCGAAATATAACGTAATATATTTATATAATTGTACTTAATTTTACTTACAAAATAATTGAAATTCAATTTTATATTTATATAAAAATTTTACTTAATTTTTTTCTTCTATTTCTTAATATTTATGTAGATTTAAGGTAAATGGTGATTTAAATAATTTAAAATTACTAACATGTAAAATTTATTTTATAGTTTTATTTCATTTATTTAAACTATTTTGAAAATTTAAATTGTTATTTTTTCATGAATAAAAAAATTACTGGTAAAATATTGCTAATTTTTATATGAGAAATATTAAATAAAAACAAAACACTCATATTATAAATGATTTTTTAAAACTACAATAATAATCGATATGAATTAAATAAAATTTACTCGTACATGTCACATGTAAAAGTTTGATTAAATTTTGAATTTGATAAATTTAATAAGAATTGAAAATAAAAGAAAAATTGATTTTAATACATTTAAAGAAAATTGTTTATATAAGAAATTTTGAAAGAGATTTGGTAACATCGATATTATTTATTTACATTGAGAGCCAATAATTATAAAATTAAGAGAATTGAAATATATTAAAGTTGAATATAGGTAAAACAAATACATTAATCAATAGAAGAAGTGTTCTATAATGTCTATTGTCCATCTCTATTAAAGAAGTGTTACAAAATATCCAATGTCCATTGCCCATCTCTATTAAAAGCATGACAAAAACAATGAATTGTTTTTTAAAAAATTCTGTGTAATAAAGATTGTTTTTATATATGAATAAAAGAATTAGCTTTAGGCATGTAGCAGAGAGATCAGCATAATTCGTACTATAAGCTAAATAACTTAAAAGTTGTAGCTATAGACAACTCACATCGTAAAGTTGTATAGGTTCCCGTAATAGTTTTCGATATCAGATAATAGAAATTGTGATTTAATTATTATTTAATTTTGTATCTTTAAATTTTTTTATTATAATAAAAAATCAAATATGTTTTTGTCTTTAATTCTGATTTTTTTTTTCAATATTAGTACAAATTGTTTAAAAATGAATAACTAAAATATTACCTGAACTTTAGTCCAGAGAATACACTTTTTATTTATTGCAGTCACATAATTTTAACCAATGCTGGTTGAGTTTTTATACCAAAAAAATAATGTAGTGGTTGAGTTTAGTAGAACACAAATCACAACTTTTATTTGAATTGGTTTGTAGAAACATGTAAGTCTAGCGAGACATTTTCAACGTTCAGACATGAATCGTACTTGGGTTGCAAGTTAATCTAGCTACTATCATTATAAATATCCATCTTAGACTCTCTTTTGGAAATTTCTAAGAAGTGGAACAACATCATTGTTAAGTTCAATATTCCTCTCTCCATAACCAAAAAATTCAACACAATTGAGCAATACTTACAACACCTCTTTCTTGGAAGGTCTGCTAGATGGAAGTGTTGAAATACACATAACACCAAGTTTGAAAACTTTGAACATTTCATCTATGTGAATTGGTTCTATAACTTCTTTGTTAAGCAACTCTTCAATACTGCTTCATGCTGAATGTGTTTCCAAGACCACTCTCCAAGAGATGAATGCTCGTCACCATAATTAGCTTCTTTTCCGGTAGTTAGTTCCAAGACATCAACCTTTTCACTAACTCTTGTTGTTTGAACATATTATGCAATTCAAACATGTCAAAAACAAATTCAAGTTTAACTTGTACTGAGGAAAAATAAGACAAACATGAAGGGTTAAAAAAAAATTTCCATCTTAACCCTCAAGGTTTTGTTTCGGGGAAAGAGAACCGTGGTAATTCAAAGGTCAATTGACAAGTTAGCAAAGCCTGGTCAATAGATTCAAACTAAAATACTTTAAAGGATTCAAACTCATTACACATCTGAGTTCATTCATTTGGTTAACTAAATAAGAAAAAGATCATCTAAATCTCCTTATATTTTTATTTTTATCCTTTCATCCAATTTCGTGCTAAGCTCATTTAGGCATGCAAATTCAAATTTTGAACAAGCTTTGAAAGGCCTTTAATGGTGGTTAAGACAAAATCCAAAGCTTAATTGCAATGGTTAAAGGCTCCTAAATGTGACTTATTCTCACTCATTACTATATATACAAGCCTTTCAAGCCTCATTCACAACCTGAACATTACACAAACGGCCAGAGCAAAATCCAAAAAGTGTCAAAAAAAGTGTGAGATCAAAAGGAGTATTGCAAGCATTTTCAGGCCAAAAGGAGAATGTGACTCTCTTCTTTTCCATCCCCTGAAGCTAAAGCAACCCTTGCCACGTCCTAAGATCCATCATACCGCGCTGTAAGTTCTTCCCAGGTCCCCTCAAAATCCCATATTATTTTTTCTTACATACTTGTGTGCAGGCTTCAAAGAAGGCTTATCATGCGCCTCACAAATCCAAAGCGCCAAGTGTCTCCAAGTGCAAATCCAATGGCCACAAGGGAAGGAGCATCATGTTCTCAGGTCAACACAGGCGCAGGCAATCTCCAAAGTCAAACAAAGCTGGCTTCTCGATGGGCTTCAGATTCCAATCAAAACACCCCAATCTGGCCCAAAACCCCCCTTGGGTTTGCAATTTTTATTTTGTCATTTTTATATTTTGTTTGTCTTATTTTATTTTTTCCCTTTTAATAACTATTAACATAACTAACTTTTTTTCATAAAAACCAAAAAAAGAACTAATATTATTATTATTATTAATTCCATTTTATTTTGTAAATAAATACTAATAAATTGAATTAGTTTTAAGTTAGGCAACTTTAACCTTTTTTTTTCTTAATAACTAAAATAATTTTAGAATTAGGTTTTTATTAACTTTTAATTTTATTTCCTTTTATTTTATTTCATTAAAAACATAAAAATACCAAAATATTTTTCTTTTAATAAATTAATTAATTAGTCATTAATTCTAATTTCATTTAATCACAAAAAAGGACAAAAAAAATTCAATTCTTTTCTTAAAAGGGTCAAAACCCTTAGGACGTTCCCGATTAATTTTTACTCGCGCGCATTTATTTATTTTGATTATTTATGTAACTGTCTCCAGATATGTAATAGTTAAATAGGAATTCTACCGCTTTATTTAGTTTCTCGTACTTATTTACCAAAACGGGTCTTTGTTTTTTGGCGATGTATAGACCCACGCCTTGTAATAGTTAGATTTATATTTCTGCAATTTACTTTCCGCACTCCTAACTGTTAAAAAAATGCCTGCAAGAATGTATGTAAATAAAATTAATTCGTAGCTCACAAATAACATGTACAAGATAACCTTAACTGAAAAATAACACACAAAGCACATGCCACTTCTAGGGTACGCCTCACTGGTTGCCTCGTACGTGGTCATCAAGTATATGGTGTCTTAGAGGTCGCCCTTCTGTCAAAAAGATACAGTTGCCTCGAAACGGTTGCCTCGGATACAAAGGATCTAGGACCTCTGGGTTACTTCTAAGATGTCCTACCATTGCTTCGGTGACCACACATGTCCCTTAATCGAATTGACCCGAATACCTCCAACGACGTTGCTACCTACCTCTCAATGGTGGGATAGCACTATCTGAAGGACTCTTACACAGCCTAATTCCTTAGAGTAGGTAGATTCTCTTATGTACTTGCTCTTTCTCAAAACAAACAAAAATACTTTTCACACCTCACACTTTCTAAAAGTTTTCAAACAAATTTTTCATACACTCTTGAGGACTGATACAAGAGTTACTTAGAAATTTTTCAAACGAAACTTTTTCAAAACCCACACACACTTGAAAAGCTAACAAATTTTGAAAACATAAGAGTAAGTACCTAAGAGCCCGTGGATAACCACGGATAGAAAGGGTGCTAACACCTTCCCTTTCTATAAATCTACCTCCCGAACCGAGAAACATTCTCGAATAAGGAATTTTGCTGTGCTTTTGTCCTTTCCATGTTGGAGAACATAAAAGACGGTGGCGACTCTTGCTTACCGCGACATTTCGTGAAACCAGCTAAAAACAGTCAGTTCTATTTCCACCGATCACAGAACTGGTGACTCTACTGGGGAATCTTATAAAAGTGAGGTGTACCTTAGGATTAGACCACTCTTATGTTTTCAATTGCCTGTTTTGATTGCTTTAATGTTTTGGGCCTGTTTTGGGAGTTTCGTAGATCCTAACCCGGATCTGGGGATACCTCTTAGAAAGTAGCAACAAAACTGTGAGGGAACTGTGCGGGGTATACCGACACGGTTGAAGCAGTTTGCTACGTTGATGTGGCACTTTGGTGAGTACCGGTAACCCTTGAGTCAAGTCAAGGAGAGTACGGGGCCGCCGCGTGGTGTCGTGAAGCATCAACTGACCTTAGGAACCTTACTTGACCATCCTGGCCTCTTTAGGGGTAGTGAGATGACTGACTTTGGTGCAGTCCGAAGTTGGTTGATACTCGATACTACACTCATTGAGGGTTGTTTTCTTGGAATATTTTGATCGCCGGTTCAGTGGCTAAATCAAAACAATGAACATAGAAAACAACCCAATGATATTGAGATCCTTAGAACCCGGTTACTTTTGATAGGACAGGTTTTTGAGCCCACCAACTTCAAGAGGGTAATACCCAGACCTCATGCTGGCCTGAACTCTAAGGGCTGTCTTGTGTGACTTGTGTGCCTTCAAACTTGACTACTTGCATGCTTGTTATCTGACACTTGAGTTTCTTGCAGGTTTTGTTTACAGTCCTTAATTGGGACTCATTACAGGGCCTACTTACATCACTCCATGCATAGCATAACATCATACCATTGCATACATCCTACATAAGGACTAATCCATTTCAAGGATCTCAAGGGTTTGTGATGCAGGTCATGATGAATCAAATGTCTAGCAAGGGGCAAAGGGGATTTATTTTCCCCTAGCCAAGGTTGATAACTTGAGTCAGGGGCTATGACCCACTCGATATGGTGAGCTTTGACTCTTGAAGAAGGACTCTCAATAAAATGAAGTTCCTTCAATCAAGCTGCGAAATTCAAATCCTAACAACTTTTCTTGTTTACCCCACGAGATCCTTGAAAACATTGCATGCATACATACATATCATTGCATTACAGGTACCCTTTGTACAGGTCACTTACCTTCTTCGCTTTTTATATCAGCAATGGCTTCCCAACAAGACAACCAGGACCTTCATATTCAAGAGACTCAATTCGGGGAAATCCTCCTAAATCTATCCAAGGGGCAGGAAGAGCTGAGAACACTCCTCATGGGGACTTTGGTCAGGAACAGTCCTGAAGATGATAAGGACGAACGACTGAAACATCCACAAGCTGAGGTGGATACAATGAGAACCCAGATGCTAGGGAAAATGGCTCTTATCTAAGACTTATCTCAAAGACAAGGGGAGCTCAGGGTTCTCATCAACCAACTGCTTCGGGATAACCAACTGGGGCAAACATCTAAGGTTGAAGAGCAATCCATCATTCAACCACCTGTGGTGCAAGAAGACAAGGGAAAAGCTCCTCAGTTTGCTTCAGGGTCACAAGCCCAACATCAACCTCACCAGCGTCAACACGGTAATCGGCGTAAGCGAAATACGTCTGGAAGACATTTCTCAGAGACTGGTATACCATCATCACTGATACTGAGACGCTTGTTGGAGGTCAAGTTGATTGCTTTAAAAGATCCTCCTAAGAATCTCAACATAACCTCCCTGAAGTACAATCCTGATGAAAGGTGTGCCTACCATTCTGACAGTCCTGGACATGACACTGACGACTATTGGAGCTCGAGGAACAAGATCCAGGACTTGATCGACGGAAGGGTGTTGGAGTTCATGCCGGGTGGCGAAATGAAAATCTTATGCTGAGAATCTTCCATCTGAGATGACTAGTGCAAACTAAGAAGCTTTTGTTCATTCGAATGTTCAAGTTGTATTTTTCTTTGATTTTTCAAACATTTGTTCATGTCGAACTCTTTTACATTATCAATGCATCGCATATGTCTGTTTTGAATCCATATATTCGCATTCGCTATATTCAAACTGCTTTCATTTTTTGATGTCAACTCTCAATTAATAATTCTAAGCCTCTTGAGGGAGGATGACGAAAACGATACCACAATCTACAATATGCTTTTGAACAAACCCCGCTGATGAGGTACATGCATTGTTTCAATTCCTAAACACTGGAGTTATAAGGAAGATAATCCCTCGTCAACCCCTCTGAGCCAAAGAAGTAGGAGTTTTTCTTTTCGAAAATTAAAACCCTTAATCTTAACTTGGGGCAGGGTAGTTCTCTCAGTTGATCCAAATGTAGAACGAATGACACCAAAGGAGTATTTCCGAAAACAAAAGACAGTGATGGTTCTGAATAATCATAAAGACAGGCAGTCACTATCTTTCAACAACAAAAGCCCAATAAGTCAAAACCTATGAAGGAGACTTACGAAACTGGGGCATCCCGCTGACTGTAATTACAAAAAGAAACAGTTCAGGGAAAAACAGGGATAACTAAATCAAAAGAAAGAGGTCCTACAAACCCGCAACAAAAAAAAAGAAATGACTGCCTATTCAAAATAAACTATCAGTATCCGAACCATCATTGGAATATCAGGACAAAGACTCAAACAAAGTCTAATGCACGATCAGCTGAGTTTAGGATTGAAGAACGTCACGGAGAGCGGGTGGGAACAAATATACTTTGAGCCTTTATCCTTTGTTTCTTAAACCGTGAACCAGGCCACGCTACAACCCTTAAAAGTCCTAGCTGAAGCATGGGTTAGTTCGAAAGCATACTGTTTCGAAAGGTATCCTGACTCCTTAAGGCCTACGGTAAATACTAAGTTGACGTCACATTTTACAAAATTTTCTTGTTTTACTGAAAAATGCATTTTCAAAAAACTTCAAGACAGACATGAGCTTTGCATTTTAATATAACATTGCTTGCATATGACTATTTGTTTGAACAACATAGAAGTTCGCGCGACGAATGTCTAATGAAAAAAAGCACCTCCAATCAAAGGGCATGGCATGATCATTGTCCATCATCTGGGGCAGTTAAGTCAAGATTCGGAGAATCTCTCAAAAGGCCAACCAACTTGGGGCAAATCTCCATCTGGATCACTTGGGGCATTGGACGATCAAACGAAAGTCTTCTGATGATGTGACAACACTTTTGACAGGGGCAACTCCCTGCATTCTGAGAGAGTGGACATAGTCGAAAAAATACTACGCGCAATCAAAGATCCGCTAGGTTGACACACCTAGGCAAAAATAAGGGCTTCCCGGCCAACCAAAAGGGTTCGGGCAAAAATAAGAGATGAAATAAATAAAAATTCTGTACACCCGGCAAGTCGAAAACCTGAAAAGGCGGCTTGGGCAAAAATGGGTATCCCGGTGGACTGAAAACCCGAAAGGGCGGTCCAGGCAAAAATTAGGGATCACAGCGTACGACTATGTCCAGCATCTCGTCACTTGCCTACCAGAAGAAAATTTGTCAATCGGCAGTCATCAAGCACCTCCACAGGTACCTCCTCCCGCAGAAACTGGGGCAATAAGAATTGTCTAAGCGATCTGGTTGCTCTATCCACCAAGGTACAAGGTAGATTCGGCTGAAGAATGCAACTAAGATACCTTCACCTCCTGCAGAGTAAGACAAGATTCAGCAATACTCTCCCTGAGCAGAGTTGGTCTCCCGTCAGTCCTAACAAGGCACAGTATTCTCCAGCAAGTCAGCAACGCTCTCCCCAAGCAGAGTTAAGCTACTGTCAACCTTCAGGAAGTTGGGCATCCCCCAGAAGATCTCAACATTCCCCAGCGGAGTATACAAATGTTCCTAAGCAAGCATCCCCGGCAGTCTTAATATAAGATTGTTCCCCGGCGGAATACCAGACACCCCAGTGGAACCATTCCTCAGTACAGCTCAAAAGTATCCCCAGGAGAGTTGAAGCAATATCCCCAGTAGACTCTAGAAGCTTATCCCCAATAGATTCTGGAAGCTGATCCCCTGCAGAGTACAAACGCGTCCCCCCGGCATTATTCAAAGGTTATTCCTCACCAGAGCTTATAACTGGGTTATCCTCAGCTAATTGCCACGGAAAGATCGTCCTCAGCGAAGTTCTTCCTATCCCACAGCGGAGTTCATCAAATCCTCTAACAAAATTTATCAACGAAATCCCCAGCGAAGTTCTCATCGAAACCTCAGCGAAGTGTATCTCTTCCCACAGAGTAATCCCCCACAGAGTAATCTCTCCAGCAAGTTTATTCCTCAACGGAGTCATCTTCTCCTACCGGTTATTCTTACAACCGTCGTCCCCAGCGGAAATGAAGAGCTCTACTCTTCAAACATCAGCCCAGGATTCAACAAATTCCCGGCATTCGTCAAGGATTTATTTTCCTAGACGAAAATACATTCATAAACATCACATCTTCATACATTATACAACACAAATCTCATTTATTTTTGAGAACATCTTAAAATCATGCAGTTCATGCACCATGACATTACATACAACTGATGTTTTGACTTTTCAGGAAAAAAGGTCAATCCAAAGACGATTACTATCAACTGTTGCAATTCCAGATTCGATACCTGCATCAAGGCAGGGCATATCTGTGAGCGATTGATTCTGGATTCGATACATGTATCTAGCCAGGGCATATCTACATTAAAGAGATTAAAGAGATAGCTGGGAAATGCTCCTGACATGGATGTTATTCTTTTGCTTATTCAGATTTTCTCTTCAGAGATGGCTTAGAAATGCTCCAGAGATGGACGTTATTCTTTTGCTTATTCAAGAGTTTCCTTTCAGATATAGCTGGGAAATGCTCCAGATATGGATGTTATTCTTTTGCTTATTCAGATTTTCTCTTCAGAGATGGCTTAGAAATGCTCCAGAGATGGACGTTATTCTTTTGCTTATTCAAGAGTTTCCTTTCAGATATAGCTGGGAAATGCTCCAGAGATGGATGTTGTTCTTTTGCTTATTCAGATTTTCTCTTCAGAGATGGCTTAGAAATGCTCCAGAGATGGACGTTATTATTTTGCTTATTCAAGAGTTTCCTTTCAGATATAGCTGGGAAATGCTCCAGATATGGATACTATTCTTTTGCTTATTCAGATTTTCTCTTCAGAGATGGCTTAGAAATGCTCCAGAGATGGACGTTATTCTTTTGCTTATTCAAGAGTTTCCTTTCAGATATAGCTGGGAAATGCTCCAGATATGGATTCTATTCTTTTTCTTATTCAGATTTTCTCTTCAGAGATGGCTTAGAAATGCTCCAGAGATGGACGTTATTCTTTTGCTTATTCAAGAGTTTCCTTTCAGATATAGCTGGGAAATGCTCCAGAGATGGATGATGTTCTTTTGCTTATTCATAGATAGCTTGGAAATGCTCCCGACGCGGATGCTATTCTATTGCTTATTCAGACTTCCTTCTAGAGATGGTTCAGATGCGATCCAGATATGGCCAAATTCTGATACTTATTCCAGATTCCCTCTCAGAGATAGCTAAGAAATTCTCCAGAGATGGACGTTATTCTTTTGCTTATTCAAGAGTTTCCTTTCAGATATAGTTGGGAAATGCTCCAGATATTGATGTTATTCTTTTGCTTATTCAAATTTTCTCTTCAGAGATGGCTTAGAAATGCTCCAGAGATGGACGTTATTCTTTTTCTTATTCAAGAGTTTCCTTTCAGATATAGCTGGGAAATGCTCCAGATATGGACGTTATTCTTTTGCTTATTCAGAGTTCTTTTCAGAGATGGCTTGGAGATGCTCCTGACCTGGACGCTATTCTATTGCTTATTCAGATCCAAACTCCTAAAGATAACTTAGAGATGCTCCAACCATGGATGCTATTCTATTGTTTATTCCAGATATAGTTCAGAGGCGGCCCAGACATGGCGACATTCTGATACTCATTCCAGATTTCCTTTCAGATATTGCTTAGAGATGCTCTTGACCCAGATGTTATTCTACTGCTTATTCAGATTTCTCTCCGGAGATGGCCTAGAGATGCTCCAGATCCGGATGCTATTCTATTGCTTATTCAGATTCAAACTTCTAAAAACAACTTAGAGATGCTCCAGCCCGGATGCTATTCTATTGTTCAGTCCAGATACGATCCAGATTCGAATGACATTTTGCCACTCATTCAGATGCAGTATGGATATACCCCAGACCCGGCGGTCATTCTACTACTCGTTCAGACGTCAGCAATTAGATATAGACTAGATATGCCCTAGACACAGAAGCTATTCTATTTCTTATTTAGATTCAACTATCCATTACACTTCCAGATGGCATCTATAAGCCCATCCTCCCATCCAACAGACAGTCTCCAAATGGCATCTATAAGCCCATTCCCGACAAGGTCTTGTCACATCCAGATGGCATCTATAAGCCCATCCTCCTATCCACCATCTCTCTAAATGGAATCTATAAGCCCATTTCCGATATCACACTGCTGATACTCCACTATGTGAGTGCAAATTTCTGGGCACTCTAGTGTTCAATCATCTTCCACCTTCGGATCACGAAAGGCACACAAGCCAATCTACATCCTCAGGTCTAAGAAGATTGAACAGGGGCAACTGTTGTACCCCAAAATTTACCCTCCCATATTCTTCAAAGTTTTGACAAGCATCACCTCAATTTGCTCAAGTCTACTCAAGGGCTGCACAGTCAAACCATCCTCATAAGCCAGTCAAAATTAGGGTTTCGATTCTTGCAAGGAAGTTGAGGTTTTCAAGGGCTCAATCAAGTCACTTATGCCTATATACATTGTCAAGCACCTACATGTGAAGTTTCAAGGCTCACAAGGTCAAGTTGCACAGTCAAAAACCCTAATTGCTTCACAATCAACTATAGGGGCAAAATGGTCATTTGGAAGTCAAAGGTCAAAATTTTTGGTCAACATATTATTTTGAAGCCACAATCATCATTTGATCAAGTCTTGATCATGATTCTACCAGAATGGCTCAAAAATCATCAAGATGCAAAAGTTTCCATTTTTGGACAGCTGAAAACTCAACTGTAACTTGACCAAAGCATAACTTTTTCATGGTTCATCAGAAAAATCCCATCCAATGCTCATTTTGAAGGGGAGGACATTTACTACAACTCATATTCACATTACAAGTCCAAGAAATGCTCTCACAAAAGTTACCAATTTCAACATTATAGGTCATTTTCAAAAGTCAACAAAGAGGCATTTTAAGTCAAAGACTATAACTTGAGATTGGTAAGTTTAAATGAGATAGGACCAAAGGCATTGGTTAGAGGACTTCAAGACCTTTCCAAAATGTCCAAGAACATCTTCATATGATCAAAATTGCGCAAGATATGCATTGGAGAAGTTGGAAAATTTTTGTGAAATGGCAAAAGTCAACTATCCTTGAAACTTCAATGTTTGACAAAAGGCCCCACTTTTTTCCACTTGATTCAGCCTTGTCATGCCACCCACGTGTCCCATGATCAATTTCAAGACCAAATAATTATTTTTCTATTTTTATTTAACTTTTATGGATTTAATTCATTTTAATCCATAATAATTCAAGTAAATCTAAAAAAATTAATTAAATGGTATCTTATGGTTTGAATAGCCTTCATGAAGAATTTGCAACCTACCAATTTCGTGCTAAGCTCATTTAGGCATGAAAATTCAAATTTTGAACAAGCTTTGAAAGGCCTTTAATGGTGGTTAAGACAAAATCCAAAGCTTAATTGCAATGGTTAAAGGCTCCTAAATGTGACTTATTCTCACTCATTAGTATATATACAAGCCTTGCAAGCCTCATTCACAACCTGAACATTACACAAATGGCCAGAGCAAAATCCAAAAAGTGTCAAAAAAAGTGTGAGATCAAAAGGAGTATTGCAAGCATTTTCAGGCCAAAAGGAGAACGTGACTCTCTTCTTTGCCATCCCCTGAAGCTAAAGCAACCCTTGCCACGTCCTAAGATCCATCATACCGCGCTGTAAGTTCTTCCCAGGTCCCCTCAAAATCCCATATTATTTTTTCTTACATACTTGTGTGCAGGCTTCAAAGAAGGCTTATCATGCGCCTCACAAATCCAAAGCGCCAAGTGTCTCCAAGTGCAAATCCAATGGCCACAAGGGAAGGAGCATCATGTTCTCAGGTCAACACAGGCGCAGGAAATCTCCAAAGTCAAACAAAGCTGGCTTCTTGATGGGCTTCAGATTCCAATCAAAACACCCCAATCTGGCCCAAAACCCCCCTTGGGTTTGCAATTTTTATTTTGTCATTTTTATATTTTGTTTGTCTTATTTTATTTTTTCCCTTTTATTAACTATTAACATAACTAACTTTTTTTCATAAAAACCAAAAAAAGAACTAATATTATTATTATTATTAATTCCATTTTATTTTGTAAATAAATACTAATAAATTGAATTAGTTTTAAGTTAGGCAACTTTAACCTTTTTTTCTTAATAACTAAAATAAATTTAGAATTAGGTTTTTATTAAATTTTAATTTTAATTCCTTTTATTTTATTTCATTAAAAACATAAAAATACAAAAATATTTTTCTTTTAATAAATTAATTAATTAGTCATTAATTCTAATTTCATTTAATCACAAAAGAGGAAAAAAAAATTCAATTCTTTTCTTAAAAGGGTCAAAACCCTTAGGACGTTCCCGATTAATTTTTACTCGCGCGCATTTATTTATTTAGATTATTTATGTAACTGTCTCCAGATATGTAATAGTTAAATAGGAATTCTACCGCTTTATTTAGTTTCTCGTACTTATTTACCAAAACGGGTCTTTGTTTTTTGGCGATGTATAGACCCGCGCCTTGTAATAGTTAGATTTATATTTCTGCAATTTACTTTCCGCACTCCTAACTGTTAAAAAAATGCCTGCAAGAATGTATGTAAATAAAATTAATCCGTAGCTCACAAATAACATGTACAAGATAACCTTAACTGAAAAATAACACACAAAGCACATGCCACTTCTAGGTTACGCCTCACTGGTTGCCTCGTACGTGGTCATCAAGTATATGGTGTCTTAGAGGTCGCCCTTCTGTCCAAAAGATCCAGTTGCCTCGAAACGGTTGCCTCGGATACAAAGGATCTAGGACCTCAGGGTTACTTCTAAGGTGTCCTACCATTGCTTCGGTGACCACACATGTCCCTTAATCGAATTGACCCGAATACCTCCAACGATGGTGCTACCTACCTCTCAATGGTGGGATAGCACTATCTGAAGGACTCTTACACAGCCTAATTCCTTAGAGTAGGTAGATTCTCTTATGTACTTGCTCTTTCTCAAAACAAACAAAAATACTTTTCACACCTCACACTTTCTAAAAGTTTTCAAAAAAAATTTTCATACACTCTTGAGGACTGATACAAGAGTTACTTAGAAATTTTTCAAACGAAACTTTTTCAAAATCCACACACACTTGAAAAGCAAACAAATTTTGAAAACATAAGAGCAAGTACCTAAGAGCCCGTGGATAACCACGGATAGAAAGGGTGCTAACATCTTCCCTTTCTATAAATCTACCTCCCGAACCGAGAAATATTCTCGAATAAGGAATTTTGCTGTGCTTTTGTCCTTTCCATGTTGGAGAACATAAAAGACGGTGGCGACTCTTGCTTACCGCGACATTTCGCGAAACCAGCTAAAAACAGTCAGTTCTATTTCCACCGATCACAACTCCCGAGTTGCTGATGAACACAGGAGGTCTTCCAATCCTTGCTTTACGAACAGCCCTCTGAGCTTCTGTAGTGAAACCCAAACCAAATTTTTCAGTCTTCTGAGTGAAATCCGGAAGTCGGCCCCAGTTTGCGTACTCACCCTTCTCAATAACAGCCCGGGCGTCCTTTAAGGAAGCCATCTTCAAGGGAGGATCTTCAATCACAGTCTCTGCTGATGCCAGTGTCTGAGGGACCTCTTCAAAGTGTTGAAAGGGGGTCTCAATGAACTCCCCATCCATCTCTATGTATCGGAACGAGTTGAGGTGGCTGACCATGTGTTGTACCCCAAAATTTGCCCTCCCATATTCTCCAAGAAATTGCCAAGTCAAGTCACAAAATTCCCCAAGGGTTGCACAGTTCAAGGGTCTCCTATACAGTCAAGATTAGGGTTTTGAGTCTGATCAAGAAAAGGAAGTTTTCAAAGGCCCAATCAAGTCTCATATGCCTTCAAATATGGTCAAGTACCCTCATATCAAGTTTCAAGGCATTCAGCTCAAAATTGCACAGTCAAAAACCCTAGATTGCACTACAGTCAACTGTAGGGGCAAAATGGTCATTTGACAGTCAAAAGTTCAAATTTTTGGTCAACATATCATTTTGAAGCCACAAACATCATTTGATCAATACTTGATCATGATTCTCAAAATTTGGCTCAGAACTCATCAAATTGCAAAAGTTTCCTTATTTGGACAGCTGAAAAAGTCAACTGAAATTGACCAGGGCATAACTTTCACATGGATTGTCAGAAAAATTCCATCCAAAGCTCATTTTGAAGAGAAAGACATTTCCTACAACTCATCTTCATACTTCAAGTCCAAGGAATGCTCTCACAAAAAGTTATCAGTTTCAACATTATAGGTCATTTTCAAAAGTCAACAAAAAGGGACTTTAAGTCAAAGGCCATAACTTGAGATTGGTAAATCAAAATGACATGGAACCAAAGACATTGGTTAGAGGACTCAAAGACCTTTCCAAAATGTCCAAGAACATGAGAAAAGTTTAAAAATTGAGCAAGTTATGCCTTGTGGAAGTTGGGTAATTTTTGGATATTTTGAAAAGTCAACATTGATTCAAATGACCTAAAATTGCTAATGGGCCCATTTTTCTTCCATGATTCATCATCCATGACACATGCACGACCACTTGGCCCAAAGGGAAGTATTTTCTCATTTTTTATTTATTTATTTGAATTTTTATTTATATTAATTCATTTAAATCAAATTAAATATAGGAAAAATACTAACCTAAGTTTTCAAATCTTTTTGTACATATTTCAGCCTCAAGATTTCGTGCCTAAGTCAATAAGGAAAGATTTGGAGCAAATTGATCATAATTGACACAAGAACACATGGAAAAGATATGAAAAAGATCTTAAGAAATCAAGTTTTCAAAAACAATGAATGCCATGGATTTGATTGGTTTTTGTTAACCTAATGGACTCAGTACAAATGCTAGAACACAACCCTAATCATGCTAGACACAAAGCTGCGCAGAAGAACTAAGAACAAACTTGAAAAATTCTCTAAAAACTCAAATCTGAAAAGCACTTTTTAGGTGGATTCAAGGCACAAAACTTGTTTCAATAGCTTCCTCAAGGTCCCCTGAACGTATTCCAATCAAGCACAGCCATCAAAACCTCAAGAATTGGTATATTGAACCTAAATTGTACGGAAAAAAACTCATAATCGTATATCAAATTCCATGCATTCTTTGTGAAATTTAATTGTTGATTCTTATTCCCCATTTGATTGTGAAGCTAACCATTGCATTCAATTATGTTTTTATGCTGTATATGAGATTTCACCATGCTTGTGTTCTAGGGTTTGCAGGACCTCAAAATTGGGGTTTTTTATTTTAAGAAAAATTGATCTTCCAGACCCATGCCATTCAAATCAGTGCACCTGGACGATCCTAAACATGCCATCGCGCCTAATTTATTGACCCTCTAAGGCCTATTCGTTATTTTCCCATAAGCCACCTAAAACCACGCATGAAAAACCGTTACTTTTGTTCTTGTGTTTCAGGCACGCGAGGAAGACGATGTCGTGGCAAAACATGATACGCTGGTTTGAAAAATCGCGCGCGTTTCCAAGCATTAACCCACTTTCTTTTTATATTATTTGTTTGTTTATTATATAACAAATGCGTTGAAGTGGCTCAGTGGCACAGGTGTTGATTGGTGATGCTAGTGACCTGGGTTCGAACCCCAGGTCTTACATGCTTCAATATTATTTTTCCATAACAATTCCTATGCAGCGCTTACGTTGAGGATCATCATGCACGCTCAAAAATCATCGCCCACGCGTCCTGAGAGATCAATCAAAGGGCTCAGATTCAAGGCATATGGTAGACCCTGGTCAAAGGTGCCACTTAGTGGCTGGAAAAGTCAATGGACCTGAAGGTCATTGGGCTCAAACTCTTGGATCTATACCTCCATATTGGGGCCTGAAACCCCCCTGGTTTGCCATTTTCTATTTTTCTTATATTTCATTTTTTCAATTATTATATTGTTTGCTTTATTGCTTTGATTTAATTAATTATTTTTATAAAATATGAAAAATACCTGAAAATCAGAAAAGATAAAAAAACATGATAAATATTTTTATTTTAATATTTTCTTGTAAATAAATGCTTGGAAATTAATTAGTTTAAAATAGGTCTTTAATTTTAATTCTTTTAATAACAAAAATACAAAAAAATATAGAATTAGGTTTAATTAATGTTTTATTCCTTTTTAATTTTTTCTTTTTTCACAATAATAATATTTATTTTATTTATTTTTTTATAATTAAATTTGCATGAAAATAATTTAGGGTTAATTTAGGTTAAAAACTTCAATATCTTTCTTAATAACTTAAAAATAATTAGAATTAGGTTTAGTATTTTATTTTCATTAATTTTTTTCTATTAAATCTTAAAAAACATAAAAATACCAAAAACAAAAAAAAAACAAATTCTTGCTTTCTTTTAATTTTAATTTTAATTCCTTATTAATTTTAATAATTTTGCAAAAGGGTCCAACGCCCTCGTTTCGATTTAATTTCGCATATTTATTTTATGTCGTTTAAATAATTATGTACCTCTCCCGAAGCCATGTAACTAAACTTCTCGCACTTTCAATTTATTTATTTTCCGTCAAATCGGGTCCTGGTTAATTTTGGCGATGTGGACCCGCGCCATTTGTAATAGCTTTAGAATTTACTTTTCCGCAAATATTTTTAACTGTTGAACAAAGCATGCAAGAATGAATGGCCTTAAAATAAAAACAAGCGTAGAACACCGATAACATGACAAAAGACAAAATATCTGAAAACGACACACAAATCACACACCACCCCTAGGGTACGCCTCACTGTTGCCTTGCCTCGAAAGGTGATCGTCGAGTAGAGGATGTCTTAGTAAGTCCTCATGATCCGGGAACCTGGCATGAGGGTAGCTTCTAAGGTGTCTTCCCATTGCTCTGGTGATCACCACGTCCCGAACCTTCGAATTGACCCGAACACCTCCAACGGTGGTGCTACCTACCTCTCAATGGTGGGATGGCACTACTTTAAAGGACATTTACACAGACGAATTCCTTAGGGTAGGTAGACGACTCTAGATACTTGCTCTAAACTTCAAAACAAATCAAAAAAATACTTTTCACACCAACACATTTTCAAAAAGCTTTCGAAAGCAATTTTTCAAACACTCTTGAGGACTGATACAAGAGTCGAACTGGAATTTTCAAAGAAACTTTTTAAAAACCCACGTTGAAAAGCAAACAAAACATTTTGAAAACACAAATGAGCAAGTATCTAAGATCCCATGGATAACCATGGATAGAAAGGGTGCTAACACCTTCCCTTTCTATAACCTACCTCCCGAACCGAGAGCAATCTCTTTAAGGAATTTTTCTGTGCTTTTGTCCTTTCCATTTGGAGAAAATAAAAGACGGTGGCGAGTCTTGCTTCCGCGACATTTCGCGAACCAGCGTTAAACAGTCAGTTCCAGATCCACCGATCACACCATGTACTCTTCTTCCCCCTGAACTGTCACAATTTTCTCTCTGACCGAGTATTTCAGCTTCTGATGTAGTGTGGAGGTCACAGCTCCAGCCTTATGGATCCATGGACGATCCAGCAAACAAGAATAGGATGGTCGGATGTCCATCACATAGAATGTTGAATCAAAGACCTGAGAACCAACCCTGATTGGAATATCAACCTCACCATGCACCATCTTTTTAGACCCGTCAAAGGCCCGGACAACAATGTTACTAGGCTTTAGCTCCAAACCCTCGCAATCCAACCTGTCTAGAGCTTTCTTGGGCAATACGTTCAATGAAGGCCCAGTGTCAACCAACACATGTGTAAGAGTAGTGCCCCTGCATTCAATAGAGACATGCAGGGCATCATTATGGTTCTTCCCCTTAGCAGTCAGATCAACATCGGAGAAACCCAAACCATTATCAGCAGTTAAGTTGGCCACACAATCAGTAAATTGGTCAGCTGACGTTTCTTGTGGCACGTGGGCCGTCTTCAGGAAGGTAATCAGAGCCTTGGCATGGGCCTCTGAGCACAACAACAGTGATAGCATAGAAATTTTAGACGGGGTGTGCCCCAACTGCTCAACTACATTAAAATCACTCTTCTTGATAATCTTAAGAATCTCTTCCATCTCTTGTTTGGAAGCTTCAACATTGATGGTCTTTGGTGCCTCCGTCTGGGCAGGCATATCAGTAGCGATCCCTTTGCCCCGAGCGTCAGATGACTCGGCAGCTGGGGTAGAACTAAGAACTTGATCAGGAAGGGAAGCAGGCACCCTTGCAGGTGTGATGACAATAGGTCTCTGGATTGTTGGTGGCGCAATATCTGGCGAGAAAAGCCTACCACTGCGGGTGACTTTGGCAGGCCTGGTGATGTTGCTAACGCCGGTACTAGTATCGAACTCTTGATTAACTCCAAGCACATAAACATCTTCCCTATAGTGCCAAGGGACAGCTTTGTCGGATGTATAGGGAATCGGCCCCGGAACAGTGATGATTATGGGAGCAATCTTCTGAGCAGGCATGATTTTGACAGGCTTCCTTGGGGGAGCCTTGGGAGAATTATTGAAAATAGTAACAACGGACACTTCTTCAGTATGGGTAGCAGGAACGATAATCTTCTCGAACAAGATCTCTTTATTATCCATCAGGCTTTGGATACCTGACTTCAAAGATGGACAACCAGCAGGTGAAACAGAACATAAATGGCAACCTTTACTACATCCCGGAAATAAACCGACTAGCAACAGGTTCCTTTTGACGGTCAACAGCGGAGTAACAATATCATCCACATAGGCTACATACAGGTCTTCCTCTACAACATTCACTCCATGCTTGGGCATGGGAGCAGTCACAACATTGGGTCTTTCGGGCGCCTCGAACTTTATCTCTTTGGCATCAATTAGGTCCTGAACCTTATTCTTCAGAGCCCAACAATCATCCGTAGTATGCCCTGGGCTGTCAGAGTGATATGCGCGGCGGGCGTTAGGATTGTACTTTGGAGATGTTGTGTTTACAACCTTCGGAGCTTCTTTTATAGTTACCAGATTGGTTGACAGTAGTTGCGGCAATATCTGGGACAAGGTCATACTGAGTCGAGTGAATTTCCTTCTAGGTCTCTCACCCCTTTGTTGGTTGTATTGCTGAGGAGTAGCAGCAGGCTTTCAAATTACCACCGCGGTGACAACTTGGCGGCGTTCCGGTTTATTCTGTCTCCTTGAACCATAGATAACACTAGTTTCCTTCTTGAATGGTTTCTTTTCAGTGCTCGAGGAGGCACCTTTCTGTATCTTTCCGGACTTGATACCAGCTTCTATTCTCTCACCAGTCAAGATAAGGTCCGTAAACCCGGCAAAAGAATTTCCAATCAAATGGTTGAAGAACGGACCAGACAGGGTCCCCAAAAACATATCCACAAGTTCACGGTCAGTCAAAGGCGGCTGTACCCTTCCAGCCAGATCTCTCCACTTTTGGGCGTATTCCTTAAATCCTTCACCCGTCCCTAGTGACATACCCTGGAGTTGGGTACGCGTAGGAGCAAGGTCGGAATTATACTGATACTACTTATAGAACGCAGTAGCCAAATCCTCCCAGTTACAAATACTGGCTCCATCCAGCTGATAGAACCATTTGAGTTAAATCAATAAAAATTAAATAAAATAAAAAAATAAATGTTTGATCCTGAAATTAAGCATGGGACACGTGTGTGGTATGACAAGGCTGAACCAAGTGAAAACAAATGGGCCCTTTTGTCAAAAATTGAAGTTTTGAGGATAGTTGACTTTTGCAAATTCATGAAAATTTCCCAACTTCTCCAATGCATATCTTGCTCAATTTTGATCATATGACAATTTTCTTGGACATTTTAGAAAGTTATTGAAGTCCTCTAACCAATGCCTTTGGTCCCATGTCATTTGGATTTACCAATCTCAAGTTATGGTTTTTGACTTAAAGTGCATTTTTGTTGACTTTTGAATTTGACCTATAATGTAGAAATTGATAACTTTTTCTGAGAGCATTTCTTGGAATTGGAGTGTGAAGATGGTTTGTAGGAAATGGCATCCCCTTCAAAATTAGCATTGGATGGGATTTTTCTGATGAACCATGAAAAAGTTATGCCCTGGTCAAGATACAGTTGACTTTTCTACTGTCCAAAAATAGTAACTTTTTGCATCTTGATGATTTTTGAGCTATCCTTGTGGAATCATGATCAATACTTGATCAAATGATGATTGTGAACTCAAAATAAGATGTTGACCAAGAATTCTGACTTTTGACTACAAAATTACCATTTTGCCCTTGCAGTTGACTGTAGGTCAAATGGAGCTTTTGACTGTGCAAATTGGCATTGTGAGTCTTGAAACTTGGCATGTAGATGCTTGAGAATGTTTATAGGCATATGAGACTTGATTGAGCCATTGAAAACCCCAAATTCCTTAAAAGAACCAAAACCCTAACTTCAGCTGGCTTAGGAGGTATTTGGACTGTGCAATCCTTGAGCAATCTTGAACCATTTGAAGATGATTCTTGACAAACCTTGAAGAATATGGGAGGGCAAATTTTGGGGTACAACAGGAACTCTTACCTCCATATCAAATATGATGTCTCTACGACTACTTTAAACAGAATTGGTTATGGATAAGAATAATTGTATGTAAAACAATTTATAAAAGAGTCACAAAGATATAATTGAACTATCTTAAATAGATAAATGTCAAACTTGATACGACTTAAATGGTCATTATATTCTTTTTATAGGTATTTACCATAGCAAACAATTCATATGGTCTTAATACCTTTTCGAGTAATTTCCTTCTACTTCACTCTTGAAATCTTCTCAAAATAATTCTAACTCGTGTAAATTATATAAGGTTCACATCTTATTTTATCCATCCAAGATTTATTATATATGAGCTTTTCAAGATCTCAGAACTCAAATTTACTACTTGATTTAGTATTGAAAACATTATTTGGATAATCAAGACATCATTTGTCATATTACTAAAACATGCATTCCTTGTCTTGTCAATAGAAGACTTAGAATTAATTTTTTTGTTACTAAATGAAACTTAATATCAATTATTTTGTTTCATTACAAGCTCTAATTTAATTCTAATCATAAGCTCTTATAGTCAATGAACCATATTGTTTCATTCTAGACGTAAGCTGACTCAAATTATAATTAACCTCCTACTTCTTAAAAGACTCTTCACATTCATATGTGAGACCAACATCTAGTATCACATACCCAAGATGTAGAAGTAGACAATTTAATTTTCTATAACAAATCATATGAAGAAAAAGTCTTAATTCTTTCTTATACTTTGACTCTTTCGATAACCATTAGCAGTTTTCTTTTTCAACACATGAAATCACTACCTTCCTTTAGAACCGAGTTTATCAGCCCAATTCAAGTGAATGTAAAATGAATCTCATTTTTTTATAATTCATTTATTTAACATCACAAACTACTTTATTTTCTTTTCAACAAGATGATGTAGATATATTTAAAATTCATTTATAATGAATCTAATCTAGCTATCTAAGACAATCTCAAGTAGAGCTAGTGGCCAACTACTTGGTCTATAAGGAAATCCAAATTTTAAATCTCAAAAATATTTTAGATCTACTTGGATTTCCAACTTGTATACAAAAGACCTTGGAATGTTTTACATTTCTCATATCTTGTATTTCATATTTTTTAAAAAAATCCTCGAGGTTAATGATCATATCATTTTCTGTGACGACTACAATTATGATATATGTTATAATTAGACATTCGATTTAAACCCTTCTCATAAGTATTGTTCTTCGAATCTAGTTATATTAGGTTGTCAGGAATTGGTTGCTTGAGAACATACAATTTTTCTCGTGCTTGAGAATAATTCTCAATTTGTGTACCAATTCATAAACTCTTTTTTGATCCTTACATCCTTCATAAGGATATTTCACATTAAAATATAAATAAAATGCAAAGTAAATTCTAAATACAAAATGTGTAAAAGGATTGTATCAAATTAAATCATTTTAATAAGGAATTTTATTAAAATGATTCCACTATTTTTAGTCAAACCAAATGAGCCTCAATACTTGATTCGGAATATACCGTTGAAAGATTTTCTAGTGGGTCGAAATCCATATTTCACTTTGTTTTAAGTCCGCATATGCGGATTACACAAAACACTGTTATTTAGGTATGGACTCTTTCCAATTGTATCTAATATCATTCTCGAATGTTATCAGTTGAGTGAATAACTCCTTATTTTAATTCATCATATGGATTATTCTCAACTCTTGCTTCTAAACATATATAACCCTATTATAATTAGTTTATTTAAGTTAAACCCAAAAATTTAGCAGCTGGATATTACATTTATTCCATCGCACCTTACTAATATAAAACATGTACCTCGCATTAGGCGAAACCTACATTATTCGATACTAGTCTTGATGAGTGCTAAATTTTGGAAAGCAATTAACTTAATATTTAATTGAGGAATTTGTCTTAAGTTGGATCTCACTGATTTGTGTATCTCATACACTTACATATTTGTGTATCTTATATACATGCATATAATCATATATTTCACGCATCACATACATAAAACGAAACTTGGTAATATGATTATGACCACCTAAAACTAGGGGTGGAAAACAGGTATGTCCTCCCTGCAAAAGCCTGCAAAAAAAACGGGGCGGGGTGGGATGGGCATAGTTGAGGATGAGGGCCTAAAACCTAAGCCCACCCCGCAAAAAAGTGTGTGTGGGTGGGAAAAACCCGCGGGAACTGCACCTTTTAAGTCTAAGAATGTAAAATGTTATGCTAATGCTCATGCCCGTAAAAGCCCGTGAAGAAAACGGGAGGGCGGGACAGTCACATTAGAGGGTGAGGGTCTAAATTCTTGGCCCGCCCCGCACTAAAGTGCAGGTAAAACGGGCATGCCTAACGGGCGAGGTCCGTTTTGCCACCCCTACCTAAAACACACGAATTAAATATTATTACAATTCTTTGTCCCACGAGCAAACATCTCATGCCTCTCCACCGACGTCATCGTTTGGTATTGTCTTCTCTTCAACTCTTGAATTTGAACATTTATAATATTTAAATAAATAAAATAATAATTAAATGGGACAACACATAGGTCATATTTAATTACAATAAACCAAGACATGCAGGCCGTATTTAAATAAAATAAATCACGACACACAAGTCATATTTAAAATAAACAAACGTCAAAATTTAAGGTCATAACCGTATACTAATTTATTTAATAATAAATAATTAAATAATAAATAATAATAATATATTTATTTATAAATATTGACGCATCAACACTTGATGCTTTTTGTGAACTCTAAAGGTAAAACTCTTGCGCCGTCACAAACTGTAATGCAAATGCGTTCATACTATCAAAACACAATAATTAATTATCCAATATGTATGATCGAATGTCATTGTTTCACCATATAAATATCGAATTCCGAAGCTGAACGAACATTGATCATTCAAATTTATAACAATTATTACACTATTTGAATGTACGAAACAAAATAGTGTATCAAATAAATAAACTCTGTATTAGAAATATTTATATCATATATAAATTCGAACAATAATTTTATATCACTTATGGATAATCAAAGTATCGTTGTTTCATCATACAAAATATCGAATTCTAAAACATAATCAATATCGATATCCAAATTTTACAAAACATATTATCAATATTTAATTTTAAATAAGAAACACTTTATTATTTTATTATCATTTAAAATAATAAACCGTTATTAATATCATTTATTAATTATTATTATTACTTAACTTTTAAGATGGTGAACCAAATTATGTCAAAGCCACACAATACAAATTTGTATTTGAAAGTATATTTTCGATTCTATTTTTTTTTTTTGTCTTTTGAAGGATAAAATTATATTTAGTCTGTTTTTTAAAAAAATATGGTATATATCAAAAATATATTTTTAATTTTTGAAAAACATTTTTTAAATTATATAAAATATTTGTTTTAACCGTGAGATGGAATAAGAATTTCTCTAATAATAATTAAATAAAATCATTCACCACAGTCACGGCGATAACATCATATTGCTTGGCTGCCACTGACACTCAGTCTCTTTTAAAATTGACAAGCAACCAATTTGTTGACAATAATATGAACTTATAATGCTATTCCAAACAACATTCAGCTATCGCATCAATTATCGGTTTAGTAAAAACGCATACCGTAACAATTAACATAATCTAGGGGTGTTCAGATCCAATCCGATTCAAAAAAATCCAAAAACCGAACCGAAAAAACCAAAATCCAAAAAAAACCGAATTTTTTTGGATGTATTTGGATCACCATATAGCATAACCGACCGGTTCGGTTCGGTTTACGGTTGGCTTCATGAGAACTGAACTGGTCCAAACCAAACCGGTATTACTTCCATTTACTTGCCATTTATTATTTAAAATAAATTAATATCGAATCATTTATAGCCATCTTCTCTCTATATTATTATTGAAACTGTTATTGATATTTTTCTTGAAGTTTTATTATTATATTCGCTTTAATATAGCTTTGGAATCTTCATTTTTTCACTATTTTATATATTTGTCATATATTTAATTTATAATACAAATCTCCATATAAGAACTAAGCATATCTCCATATATATTATATATTATAGTCATGTCTATTTCGTTGGGATAGATATTATACATATATTATAATGAAACTTTGCAATAATGACATCAAATAGCCATATGAACATAGCAATTAGCTATTGTCTCAGTAGACGTTGGTGGCATAATTGTAATTGGTATTGAAATATATTCTTTTAAATTTCTAAATAGTGTTGGTTTAAAAACCTAATAAAACCGATTCAACCGAACCGAAGTAAACCGTATAAATTGGATTGGATTGGATTTTTCTTGTTGTCATCCAAAAACCGAACCAAACCGTATGCTTTATATATTTTTGGATCGGATGATATTTTGTCTCAAAACCGATCCAAACCGAACCACGAACACCCCTAACATAATCGTTCTTATTCTCTTTGCATATATGATTACACATCTTATAATCAAAATTATAATAAATCATATTTGAATTAATGATTTAATCAGAATTATAGCTTTCATTACCACTGTTGGCACTACAATATTTAGGCTCTCCAGCAACAATTGAAAAACGTTGCCAGAACTCTGAAAATCGTTGCCTAAAACAATATGGGACTTTTTCTAGGCGTCTCCCGTGCGAGCGTTGCCTATTGTTTGAGGCGACGTTTTTTTATGTTTTTTGGGAACGCTTTTGAAAAACGTCGCCTATAGTAAAGGAATAGGGGACGATTATTTACGGCCTCTGAGACAACGTTTTTTAAGCGTTGCGTTGCCAAATTCGGCTAAAATTAACAATCGTTGCCTTAAACCTGAATCAAGAAGATCGTTTTTGAAGTGTAGCCATAGCTTATAGGTTGTTGTTTTGTAGTGTCCACATAAAATATACAATTTTGCAATTATTATCAAAATAATATAGTCAATAATAATTGGCTTCAAAAATAATATTGATTATATAACTTAAACCATACATCCATAAAAGTTGTAATATAATAAAATCGAGTTCAAACTTTAATTCAAGATATAGTATATAGAGTACACAAAATGCCTAACGTAACAATATTACTTTTAATACTTTGAAGTATGACCCTAGTAAAATAACTAAAAACATAGTTCAACAAAAGAACAAAAATCATATTTCAAGTTTAAAGCTTTCAACTACAAGCCAAAAAAAAGACATCATCCAACTCATTCAAGTTTGTCTTCTAGGAGTAAAGCATCCAGATCGTCCTCTTGAAATTCGTTAGATATGTCATCCTCCATAAACTCTTCATCTACGTCGTCCTCTTGAAATTCACCATCTATATCCTCCTCTTGAAATTCATCATCTAGATCTATGTCGTCCTCTTGAAATTCGTCATCTATGTCGTCCTCTTGAATTTTATCATTTAGGTCGTCCTCTTGAATTTTATCATTTATGTCGTCCTCTTGAATTTCATCATTTATATCGTCCTTTTCAACATCTTCATTGATACATTGCTGCATAAGAAAATAAAATAAAACACATTAACCATAAGTATTTTTGGTCCAATGGACAATTAAGACATCAAAAAGAATTAAACCTCGCACAAATAAAAACTAAACCAATGAGCAAAAAACATTGTTTATATTCTTCACATCTCATGGATGTGAATTAATTATGAAGGTTTTTAATGGATGTGAATTTTCGTTCTAAACTGTAATAGGTGACATGAGCTTACTAGCAAATAAATCAATTATGAAAACCATTCTGTTTTTGGCTCACTATTCAGGACTTACAATAGTCTTTAACTGTATGTATGTATGAATAACTTGTGCTATCCTTTTATGTTTATTTTTTGGAGTAAATGAACTCTGATGAACACTCTTACTTGTTGTATCTTCTTTGGTGTTCAGTATCATATGGATAAATTTACAGCATACATAGTGAGTGTTATCAAACAAGGGGGTCTCATAATCTTATGTAAATAATACATGAAATCATTATTATGAAATATGAAACTAATTACCTTTTTCTTCTTCTCTATTTGTGATTGCATCTTCTTCGTTGACTTTTGCCCGATTTTGAACACTTTCTTGTCGAGTTCCTTTTTTTGATTGATTTTGATTAGAGCTACGGTTAACGCTGCTGCCCGGTTTTTCACCATTGATTGACTTGGTTGCATCCATTTCCTTTGACTTGTGAAGATTTACATAATCATCAATCAACATTGATGGGCATTTTGGCACCCTGTTTAGCTTTTGAGAGCATTCAGCTTTTGACATCATTGTGTCCAAAGATAGAGTTTTCGGCACAACAACATGAAAACTTAGCAAATAAGTTACATACCTTTCTCTAGTCATGGCCACATTGGTTCTTTGCCGATTTGAAAGAAAACCGACTTTTCCACTCCCATTTGATCTAACAGTAGATATTATTATAATATCTTCCTCTCCACCTTGAAAACCGTCAATAGAACGAACACTCACAGAGAAATCAGTATCAGAAACAGAAGTGTACTCCTTAATTTTGTCCTGGATTGCATAGACTTGAGCATTATATGGAGAGATAACTCCAATGATAACTTTCTCTTGTGTCCTCTTAAACTCTAAAATTAAGAACATACACATATTAATTATACACATATTAATAGAAAACATAACCACAAATGTTAAAGAGAATAATAACCTTTTTTGAGGTTTTTAATCATCTCAGAAATGACAGCAACCTCAACCATGTTCATCAAGCTGTGTCCGCGGCCAGATTTCTCCTTACGCTTAGCAATGTTAATAAAAGAATAAGACGAATATAATTCTCCTTCAAGGAAACTCTTATTGTAGCTTTCTTCCATAACAAAAGGGGCATCTGAGATCTTTTGATCATAGAACTCTTTGCTTGGAAATAAGCTTATGTTTGGATGCATTCGATACTGAACATTAAGCATATGTTTCTTGTACCCTAATATTACCAGTCTCTCAAACATACTTCTTCCAAATCCACAACTATCAGCAATCTAAAAAAAATTCAAACATCATAAACATACTTAATTAAAGGAAAAAAAAATCAAGATACAATAAAACTAAATTCAATAATCAGGTACCTTGCTTTTCACCAGTGCTGGCAGTTGCTTCTCATCACCTATAAGAATGCAATGCTGAAGACCAGGTAGCTGTAAGGGGATTGTGGATTCACACTCTTTCAACTAGGCCGCTTCGTCAATTACTAGAAACTTTACCTGAGTCATTCCTTCAGTGTAGAGTTTAATAGAACTAGAAACAGTGCACAAAACCAGACATGCATTGGACAAGCAAAACTTTTCTATTTGATTTCTCCCATTGAGTTCAGGAAGCAAAATAGAACTGGAAAGCAAACTGAGTATTTTCAAGAAATCATCAATTTCAGAGTTTGATGGTAGAAAGCAAGAAGGAATTCTTTCTTTTTCGCTAGCATCAAGAGTTTGCTTAAACTTTGCTGGACCCAATGAAATTCCAATTGACCTCAATAGTTCAATAGCTCGAAACATTTTCTTCACTGTTGCAAGTGAAATAAAAGACTTGGGCAGTTGAGTGTATAAAGTTTGTATCAAAAACTTGAGCTTCTCACTTAATTCACAAAATGTCTTCTTCACAAACTGCTCCAATGTCATGAAACTTTTAATATTATCCATCTTGTCGGAATATTCATCTGCAATATTGATCCACAACTTCTGCACATATTCCTCCAATGTGATAATATGATCATCATTCCTACTAATTCGCCTGTACATGCAGAAAGAGGATAACACATGACTATGTTTTTCATTGACAAATTCCTCAAGGGACTTAAGGCCAATCTCTGAAAAATATTGCTTTTCGGGATCTTGAAGAAACTGGGACATGGACTCCAAGGTACGCTTCCATCCGGTTAATGAAGAAAAGCACTGCATGAGGTTTTTCACCCGATAATCAAGAAAGATATCACCAAGACCTGGATAACAATCAACTTTCATTCTTTTACCATTTCCAAAGAGCACAATGTCACCTAAACCATATGTATCATACTCAAGGGATTCCATAACTAAACTATGCAACCGAGTTGCGACTTACAAAATCGCAGTATTTGTTGGTGCACAAGTTAGTGTCCTTGTTTTCAACTTGAGAAGAGAAAATAGCAGGCATGCAACTGTCTTTGTTTTCCCAGTTCCAGGTGGACCCCATATAAGTTTGGTATTAGCATGACAATAGTTTAACATACCAACACAGCTTGAAACAGCTTCTTCCTGTGAATCATTCAAATTTTGAGAACGAATTATGTCTTCTTTAGTGTAAGAATATTAACTACAAAATTTGAAGTTTTCTCCACCCTGAAACACAAAAGCAAGTATAAAAAAATGTTACATTCATATATAATCAAACTGCATAAAAAAAACTCCATTGTTCTAAACTAGATATGAACTCAAATTTGAACACGACTGAGTTTTCCTTATTTGAACTGAGAAACTAACAAAGAAAACAAATGAAAAAATGATTCTTACATCATGACAAGGCCGCAACACTTTTTTAATAAGGCCAAGGTGGTCACCGTCTGATTGTGAGTTCAAGGCTTTCCAAATACGAACATTTGTTGTCATGTTCATAAGATAAACTGCATACATTTTCTGTTTATCATTATACCTGAAATCAGTTTCAGTCATGCATTTCGATGACATTATCGAGACTTCACCAGAAAATTCATCTTTTGGGGCAACAACATAGCCAACATTGTAGGGATTGTATACTTTTCTTAATTTGTCGCGTATAATCAACGACGACAACAACAACACCAACACAGACATGTCTATAGCAGCGACCTCCTCACAAAATCATCAATTGTAAAATATACATGTCATTCTCCATCTATATTAATATGACAATATAAACAAACCCAAATAGACATTTTATCAAACAAGATGCATGCATACAAGAAATCCGTATAATCAATGAATCCTACAACTCAGATTTGGAGTTTATAATATGTTTACCTGAGTATCAATGGAAGATGGAAGATGTTGGTAGATCTTTCTCTTGAACCTGAATTTCATCGATTTTACAGTTAATTAGATAAACCCATAATTAAAAAGCTTTTAATTTGTGAAAAGTAAAAATTCTAAGTAGAATTTCACCTGATTCTGAGAAGAAAGCTCGTGGAGGCGTTCTTGAAGGACGAATTTGTTGGATTTGAAAAACAATTTTGCTGATGTTTGAGATTTTTGAAGAAGATGTGTTTTACTGCGTATGTTTGGAAGTATAGTAACAGTGACCCATACTTTGGTCCAATTTGGAACAATGGGTACCGGTTATTTTTTAATTTAATAAATGGGTACCAGTTTGGAACAATGAAAAATATTTTAAATTCCTGTGTTAGAAAATTTTTTATTTTCAGTTTAATGAATTTTTTTTTAATATATATATATATATATATATATATATATATATATATATATATATATATATATATATATATATATATATATATATATATATATATATATATATATATATAATTTTTTATTTTCTGTTTAATTGAAATTTTTTATTTTTAAATTCCTGTGTTCGAAAAATATTTTTTTTTATATATATTAATAATGTTTAGAGAAAAATATTTGTTTTTTAGTGTATAAGTTTTGGAGGGAAGATTACCACCAAAAATTTGATAATTCTAAAAAAATTTATACAACATTTCAGAAATGTAGCCTTTTATTAGAACTAATGTAACAATCTAAAAATGTCCCCAAAAATATTTTAGGGGACAATTGTCAAACATTGCTAAAGAAATAATATTTTAATGCTCTAAAATCGTCCCCAAAAGCAGTTAAGGGCACAATTAACAACCGCTGGCAAAAAAATAAAAGAGTATCGCTCCATAAACGTCCCCAAAACTATTTTAGGCGACGATTATCAAGGGTTGCAAACATATTTTTGACAACAATCGTAAATCGTTGCCTATATGAATTTAAGGCAACAATTTCTACATGCTACCTAAAAAAGTGTTGTCAGAGACAACAAATGTTGTAGTGTGGAATTTAAGAGGGATTTCTCAAAAAAAATTATTCTTAGTATAATAATCTCAAAAAATAAATTTTAATTAAATTATTAGTCACAAGTCAATCAAATTAAAATAAGAGGGCGGTGCTAGCCGTTTTCAGAGAATGACAAAATTGACGATTAACATTGCCATGGAAATAGCTTCTCTATTTATTAGTTATAGAGATCTACTAAAATCCTAATACTTTTATTCTTATTGTTACATAAATCATATATATATATATATATATATATATATATATATATATATATATATATATATATATATATATATATATATATATATATATATATATATATATATATATATATATATATATATATATATATATATATATATATATATATATATATATATATATATATATATATATATATATATATATATATATATATATATATATATATATATATATATATATATATATATATATATATATATATATATATAAGCACAACACAAATAAGTAATAATGACTGATAAGAATAATTTTCTTTTGATAGTGTTTCTTACGATATTTTTGGTATCACATAAATACTCTATTGCAAACCAAATCATGTTCATATATCAACATGTTTAATCAGAATTATTAGAAAAATTTGAGCTTATTCAAATAGCTACAATCAAAGAAAATTATAGAAAATAAAATTGTGATTAAAGAATAAAATGGAGATTAAGCCGTGGTTACAGAAAATTAGTTTACCTAAAAATATGGATGAACAAAAAAGTAACCAGTTTTTATTTGGAGCTTTTGGATAACAACCAGATTATAATTGAATTTATTGATGGATAACAAAACCATTTATCAATTAACCCGTTGATAACCATTTAAATGGGTTTAGATTTAATTATGGTTTTAGGCTTTATAACCAAATATTTTGTAAGGATATTAAAAAAAAGTTGGGTGGGCCGTGGCGCACCAGGTGCCGCCAGAGAGGATTACCGTCATAATAAAGAAAGGAACTTCAAGATTCATTTGAATTCATGTTTAAAGGTTTATAAAGAGGCTTCCTTCAAAGTGATAAATGTAAGTAGGATAGGAAATCACCCCCTTGTGAACATAAATATCTTAAGTTATATACAATGGCCGCTACTACAAAACGCGTAAATAACAACGCGATGATCACCATAGTTCTTTTTTACACCGTGGTAACATCTTTAAACTAAGGCGCTAGCATATTATTTTTGTTTTTTAATTAAAAATTAATTGTATATAACAATAGTTATGGATTCAACTGTGGTGATACCATCATGTTTCATGGATTCGAACCTCAACGCCCTCATATATATTATTCCTTTAATGTTAAGATGCGTTTTTTTCATTTATTTTTAAATAAAAAATTTAAAGTATTATGATTATGGTTTATGTGTTTCACCGTTGTGACACGTTTATATATATCACCACAGTTGGTTTTGTAAATCGTTGTGAGTATATTTATATAGAAGCGAATTAACACTCACTCTTTGACATTAGCGTCATATCTTTCACAATAAAATCCTAGAACCCATTTTTCTCTTCTTCATCATTATTGTAGTCGTCAATCTTGTTCTTACATAAAGGTATTATTCTTTTTACTTATTCTCTCGTTTTGGTGTATGTTGTTGTTATATTTCACATGGTTTTCCTATAATTTTCTTCTTATAATGCTATTCCAAATTTCATCCACCTTATATTTCTTTTTCATGACTTCACAAACTAGATGAACCTCATATGGTGACGAAATGGTGGTAGAAAGCGTAGAATATGAGTTGATAATGGTACATATGATTTGTATAGCAATGGAAAAAAATACAAGAAGTGTGAAGTCATTTTGAAAACTTCATTCACCTTGTATTTCTTTTTCATTGCTTCACAAACTAGATGAACTTCATAGGTCCACGATTATTTAAACTAAAAGGTGTGATCTATAAACAACTTAATATATTTTGTGTATTGTATGCTGTTAGTGATATTATTTTGTTTTTATATGATGTTTTTGTTGACAAATATTCTCAAAACAAGAATAAAACATTTCTAACTTATAAGAAAAAGGCTTCTTGTGACTTAACAATGTTTTGTTCTTTAAATTCTTATACAGATGGACATGTCAAGATGAAGTATAGTTTATTATATACTATGTATATTGTTTGTTTAACTAACCTTTTAATGGAAATGCAACCATTTAAATTGGCATAGAAACTATAATCTGAATATTAAGATGTATTTGAAAACTTACATATATCAATCACTATATTACGAATTGCATATGTCTCATTCAGCATATTTTATATTCTTTAACACATAATATATGATTCAATAGTCGAATTTCTACAATACATCGATATCTATTATTCTATTTTACCTTGTCGTCGTCACTTATCATCGTGATTGTTAAGATCATGATTGTTATGATGATAAGTCATCATAACAATCACGATGATAAGCAATGATGATGAGGTAAACAATAATAAAAGATATTGATGCATTGAATTAATCTGACTATTGAACCATATATGTGTTAAAGAACATAAAATGTGTTGAATGAGATGCATGCAATTTTGAATACAATGATGTGTTTAAGTTGATTTTCAAGAATAGTTTAATTTTCATATTATATAATTTTTTTAATCAATTTTAATGGTTGTATTTCTTTAAAGAGGTGTATGGTAAAACAAGAAATATACATTTGTATTTAATAAGCTATGAGTATGTTCCACAATGGTTTTTTTATATTAACAGTGATCTAATATAATTTATTTACTGCTAGGTTTGGAACCCAATACCATACCTATCACAACAGTTAATAAATATAACTGTTGTGATTCACGTGAACTTACCAATATACTATAACAATTTCAGGATCGTGATTGTTAATAACGAATTTATAATAACACTCTACACAACAACTCCTGATCATGTGTGATTATATGTATTTACTAACTATTGTTAAATAAGTTTTTTGTAATAATTGACAAATGTATGAAGAACAATATTTATTATTTTTTGTCTAATTACATAACCCAAGTATTAGAAACAATTTGACTAATTGAATACAAAAAGATGATTAATGTTCTTGATTTATTACTACTCTCAATCATCAATAGGACGTTTGGGGTACTTAGTTAAGCGTTTATCATATAAGAGCTTTTCACTTTAATTCATTGATCTATTTGTTTTTTATATGCATATTAATAACTAATTGCATTATCATTTGTTTTCAATTTTTGTTATAACTATAATTTGAAGTGGATGGAAATCAATGATGGGGCGAGGGTAGACTTCACATAACTGTTTTCATAAGTTACTTTACAAAGTTTATCATGATCAATATTTTTAAAAACAAACGGTTAGAATTAATTTAGATTTTATATTTAATTAGATATTAATTTATATTTAAGAATATCTTTTAGATTGTTTATATCTTTGTTAGAAGATATATATCTTAGATCTTCTTATATCTTTGTTAGAAGATATATTTTAGATTTAATTTTGTATATAAATAACCTAGTGAAGTAGGTTATTGTAATTCATTGTAAATCCTTATTTTTAAAACTGTCAGTGAATATTCCTTTTACCTTTTATCTCTTCCTTGTGCACCAACAATTGGTATCAGAGCTACTGGTTAGAAACTCTGGAATTTGGAGAAATTCTGGGATTTGGGAAACATTATTTTTCATTGAGTTTCTGCGTATTGCACAAGGTAGAAGATGAATGAGAACGACGATGATATTCATTCTAAGCTTCCAGTATTTGATGGCAAAAATTGGAATCGTTGGAAGATCCAGATGCGTGTGTTATTTGGTGCTCAACATGTGTTAGATCTTGTCACCGATGGTTATGATCTGTTAGAAGCAGATGCAACAGAGGCCCAAAAGATAGCACAACGGCGCTAAGAAAGAAAGATCAGAAGGCGTTGTTCTACATTCATCAATGTGTGGATGCAAATGTGTTTGAGAAGATTGTTGATTCTGAAACAGCAAAGGCTGCGTGGGAAACACTGATCAGATATTACGGTGGTGACGCATCAGTGAAGAAGGTGAAGCTTCAGTCTCTCAGAAACAATATGAGAATCTCAACATGAAGGAAAACGAGAAGGTTTCTGAGTACATCTCTAGAGTGATTCTGACCACTAATGAGATGAAAGCTTGTGGAGAAACTCTTTCTGAACAAGTAATCATTGAGAAGATCTTGAGATCTTTAACTTCTCAGTTTGATTACATTGTGGTAGCAATTGAATAATCCAAATATCTGAGCATCATGAGAGTAGAAGAGCTGAAAAGTAGTCTAGAAGCGCATGAGTTGCGTATGACTGCAAGAACTTCTGAGAGGGAAGTAGAGCAACAAGCTCTCTAGGTAACTTCTGGTAAGAAGCATCAGAAGCAGACTTGGTCAAAATCCAGGAAGAAAACTAAAGGTTGTCAAAGGTCATAAGCTTCAAACTCTGATAGGCAGAAGAATATCCAAAAGGGAAAGGAGAATTCTGACAAGAAGAATGTTCAGTGTTACTGTTGCAAGAACTTTGGTCACTATGCCAGAGATGATTGGTCCAACAAAGAAAGGAAGTCAAAAGAATAAAATATAGCAAGAGGAGAGTTTGATGATGAACCTGTGCTATTGTTGGCTTCTGAACCTGATGATTTGAATTCATCATAATGGTGGTATATAGACACAGGGTGTTCAAATCATCTTACTGGAAACAAGAAGTGGTTGGTTGATTTTGACTCTGGAAAGAGTACAAAGATCAAACGTGCTGATGATAAATACCTCAATGCAGAAGGTATGGGGAATGTCAGAATCATTCTAAACAATGGGAAAGCAGCAGTGATCCAGAATGTATGGTATGTACCTGACATGAAAAATAATCTGATGAGTATGAGTCAACTGGTTGAGAAATGCTTTGCAGTTACCATGAAGGACAATCTTCTGAAGCTGTATGACTGTAATCAGAAGCTGATTATGGAGTCAAAACAGGGAACGAATAAAATATTCAAGGTGAATGTTATAATTGCAGACTCTGTATGTCTTAGTGCAACAAGTGTTGTCAAGGAGAGTGAGTTGTGGCACAAAAGATTTGGTCATCTGAATTTCAGAAGTTTAGGGCATCTGAAATAAAAAAATCTGGTACATGGAATTCCTACAATCAAGAAGCCTGAAAAGTCATGCAATGTGTGCATGGAAGGGAAGCAACCAAGATTACCATTTGCATCAGAAGTAGCTCCAAGAGCAAAGCAAGCCTTGGGAGTAGTACATTCTGATGTGTGCCTTCCGTTTCCAATAGCATCGACTGAAGGGAATAAATGTTTTGTGTTATTTATTGATGAGTTCACCAGAATGGCATGGGTATCTCTCTCATAAAGTTCAAACACAAGGTGTTTGCTTAATTCAAGAAGTTCAAACTGAAGGCTGAGAATCAGAGTGGCCAGACTCTAAAGATTCTTAGAACTGATGGTGATGGTGAGTCTAACTCCACATAATTCAGAAGTTTCTGTGAGGAGAATGGAATTGAGCATGAGGTTACTTCTCCATATACTCCTCAACACAATGGTCTTACTGAAAGAAGAAACCATACTTTGCTTGATATGGTGAGAAGCATGCTGAAAGAGAAAAAGCTTCCTCATACTCTGTGGGGAGAAGTTGTTGAAACTGCATGATATGTGATCAACAAATGTCCAACAAAGAAATTGAAAGAAATAGTTCCTATTCAGAAGTGGACTGGAGATAAGCAAAGTGTTAGTCATCTGAAGGTGTTTGGTTCTATATGTTATAAACATGTCCCAGAAGTCAGAAGACAGAAGCTGGATGATAGAAGTAAAGTGATGTTGCTGGTGGGGTACCACAGTACAGGTTTGTACAAACTTTATTGTCCAAAAACTAACAAAGTTGAGTTCAGTAGAGACGTAATTGTAGAGGAATTAGAAGTTTGGAATTGGGAAAGGTCAGAAATACATGTTTCTAAAGCTGGTAAAGACTCTGACTCTGAAGAAGATACATAAGGAGAAGATGATTCTGACTCTGACTCTGATGGTGATCCAGACTCTAAAGACAATCAAAGTTCTGGAGAAAGGCCAATTTCTAAAGTAAGTGCTTCTGAAGCGAAAAGTTCTGGTGTCTAAAGTTATGAAGGTCCAGTTCAGAGGCAACAAAGAGTCAGAAGCATCCCAAGAAGATTTGCAGAGTCTGACATGTTGCAAGATACTGAAGTAGACTCTGAAGGATAATTTATTCAATGTGCAATGTTAGTAGACTCTGAACCCATGAGTATAGAAGAGGCTCTTAAGCAACAAGTTTGGTTACAGACCATGAAAGAAGAACTTGATGCTATAGAGAGAAACAAGACTTTGCAGCTGACAGAACTTCCAAAGGGCAAGAAAGCCATCAACGTCATATGGGTTTTCAAGCAGAAGCTAAATCCAGATGGATCAATTAGAAAACACAAAGAAAGATTAGTAGAAAGAGGCTTTCTACAGAAGCCTGGGCTGGATTACTTTGAAGTGTTTGCACCTGTAAAAAGATGCTGAATGTGTTTCCAAGACCACTCTCCAAGAGATGAATGCTCGTTACCATAATTAGCTTATTTACCGGTAGTTAGTTCCAAGACATCAACCTTTTCACTAACTCATGTTGTTTGAACATATTATGCAATTCAAACATGTCAAAAACAAATTCAAGTTTAACTTGTACCGAGGAAAAATAAGACAAACATGAAAGGTTAAAATTTTTTTCCATCTTAACCTTCAAGGTTTTGTTTCGAGGAAAGGGAACCCTGGTAATTCAAAGGTCAATTGGCAAGTTAGAAAAGCCTGGTCAAGAGATTCAAACTCAAATACTTTAAAGGATTCAAACTCATTACACATCTGAGTTCATTCATTTGGTTAACTAAATAAGAAAAAGATCATCTAAATCTCCTTATATTTTTATTTTATCCCTTCAAAATAAAAATAAAAATAAAAGCACTATATTTCGCACCCAATAATTTTTATATTGCCAGGTTAGCAAGTTACTTTTCAAAAAAGTTTCCTTGACTTCTAAAATGATTTTAATTTATGTGTCTTGAAATATGTTTGTTTTGATATGTCTTTGTTTCGATATATAAATAACTAAGAGTTTATAGTATAATGTATAAGTTTATAACAAAATATAAAATTAACTCAATCTCTTTTCAATATCTATATGTTGCCTTTAAAAACTATGTTGAAGAGTTTATAAAAATAAGATGAAAGCAACAACATATAAACATTGGCGTAAGTCATTTCCATAAGTTTTCCCAACTAGCAGAAAGCATGCTAGACTTTAGCATGAAAATATTTTTACTAGGACTCAAATTTAAAATATCATATTAAACAACATCAAAGCCAAATAGCCAAATAGAAAACGGGAAAATTTTATTAGATATCACTTTTAGCAAGAGTAAAAAAATGAAATTGGAATGTCATGAGTTTTACCTGGAGCCATATAGCCAAATGAATCAATAACAACTGACATAGTAGCAAGCTCACCAGGTTGTATCAACATCCTATCCAAACCAAAATCGGCAACTTTTGCATTGAATTGAGAATCCCAAAGAACGTTACTTGTTTTCACATCTCTATGAACAATAGGTGGTGAACATTCATGATGCATATAGCTCAAACCTTGAGCAACACCAATAGCTATATGCATTCTCTTTGTCCAATCAAGAACAACACGATGAACCGAACTTGACAGCATAATTGAAGACTTAATATTATTTTTCTTGCACAGCCATCTATCAAGACTCCGGTTTTTGACATGTAAACAAGTAGCATCTTATCATTATTAGCGATACAACACAACAATTTCACAATGTTTCGATGTCGAATGATGCTCAATATTTTAACCTCAGTGTGAAACGACTTCTCAAGATTATTTTATAATTTTTTGTTTTCCCAGATCATCTTCACAGCTACATAGCCTAATCCATCAACAACAACTCTATAAACAGTTCCATATCCACCACTTCCTATGATATTATGTTCTTTCATTAATGATATTATATCTGATTCGGTGAAATTTAGTCTCTTAAATGAAGTGAGTTTCCATGATGAGTTATCAAATCCCTGTTAGGGAATGTTACGACTCTGCAGATTTAGTTTGTTCCACCTAGGAGTGGATGGATTTGCATTAATATAAATGTAGCTTGTAAAAATGGCATTATTGGTTGTGGAGGTGTGATTCAAGGGGATGTAGGAGAATGAATTAGTGGTGTTTCAAAATTTACCAGGCGGGGCGATCCATATCTTGCTGAAATCTGGAATCTTTATGAAGAGTTGCAACTGGCTAGAAATCTGAATTTTAGTAAGGTAGAAATGCGTGATGATTCACTGGTAGTGGTGTAGGATGTCAAAGAGAAGCGAAATATCCATCGCAATGGGAATAATTTGGTGTTCAAGATCGTTAACATGTGGGATCTAGATTGGAAGGTGGAAATCACTCATGTTCAATGGGAAGCTAATCAACTGGCGGAGGCTTTAGCTAATCATCGTTTCTCCTTAAAGGAATAGTATAGATTATCCGCGGATTATCTAGATAATTTTGAGCATATTGGTCGAGCTGATGAGAATAAAATTAGTTTTCCTAGAGTTGTTTGCTTATAGTTTGTTTTCTCCGCACTTTTAGCCATCTCTTCAATAAAAAAATTACATTTTTATTAAAACTTCATTTTTTTTCTCCAACTCACCTGTCCTTTTTTTAATATGGTTATTTAACAGGGTTGAATTTCCATGATTACTATTCATTTATAATAAAATCATTCATTTCAAATTTACATGCGTCGAAATATATTTTATACAATATCAAATAAATTTATCCGTTTGAGAGCATAAGTATCTTATTGTTAATAATTAAGATGCCTGTTGAACTATTATAATAACATTTTGTGTGATATTTATTTATTATTCTTTTATTTTATTAACTATCATTTTAACATTTTGCACATACTATATTTTATAATCAATTTATTTTTCTTATATATAGCAGAGGTCTCTACATTTTCTTTCTTAAACTATATTTTTTTTAATCATGTCTCGTTATATTAATATTTATATTGAAGTTTAATGTATTTAATTAATAAAACATTTATGATAATACAACTCACATAAATAATTATAAATAAAAATATATATAATCAAATAACAGTTTAATTATTGTGATCATAAAATAATTATGAATTGATTCTATTTCATACAATTTTAATACAATTTAATTCATACATAACTTATTTTAACCATCAAACAACCTTACAATTCATTTGTGTGATGATACAATAATTATGAATGATTCATAACAGCAATCCAAATAAATTATATAAATTTCATCATTTACCTTCTACTCTTGTACTTTACTTATTTTTTAATTGGGAGTGTGACAAACATTATATATAAACGTTCTATTTCATTTATTTATACATTTTATATCATGTTTAATGTAGTTAAATAATCCAATAATGCTACAAAACTTAATGTCATGTAGAGTTCAAAATCTTGATAAAAGAGGTGTTATTTTTTTCTTGACTAAACTTGTTAAAATTGTTAAATTTGAGATGATTTTCTTTTCTTGAGTATCAAATAATAGTAATCATAATTACAATTCAATTTGATAAAAATATGAATCGAAATATAACGTAATATATTTATATAATTGTACTTAATTTTACTTACAAAATAATTGAAATTCAATTTTTTATTTATATAAAAATTTTACTTAATTTTTTTCTTCTATTTCTTAATATTTATGTAGATTTAAGTCAAATGGTGATTTAAATAATTTAAAATTACTAACATGTAAAATTTATTTTATAGCTTTATTTCATTTATTTTAATTATTTTGAAAATTTAAATTGTTATTTTTTCATGAATAAAAAAATTACTGGTAAAATATTGCTAATTTTTATATGAGAAATATTAAATAAAAACAAAACACTCATATTATAAATGATTTTTTAAAACTACAATAATAATCAATATGAATTAAATAAAATTTACTCGTACATGTCACATGTAAAAGTTTGATTAAATTTTGAATTTGATAAATTTAATAAGAATTGAAAATAAAAGAAAAATTGATTTTATTACATTTAAAGAAAATTGTTTATATAAGAAATTTTGAAAGAGATTTGGTAACATCGATATTATTTATTTACATTGAGAGCCAATAATTATAAAATTAAGAGAATTGAAATATATTAAAGTTGAATATAGGTAAAACAAATACATTAATCAATAGAAGAAGTGTTCTATAATGTCCATTGTCCATCTCTATTAAAGAAGTGTTCCAAAATATCCAATGTCCATTGCCCATCTCTATTAAAAGCATGACAAAAACAATGAATTGTTTTTTAAAAAATTCTGTGTAATAAAGATTGTTTTTAAATATGAATAAAAGAATTCGCTTTAGGCATGTAGTAGAGAGATCAGCATAATTCGTACTATCAGCTAAATAACTTAAAAGTGGTAACTATAGAAAACTCACATCGTAAAGTTGTATAGGTTTCCGTAATAGTTTTCGGTATCAGACAATAGAAATTGTGATTTATTATTTAATTTTTTATCTTTAAATTTTTTTATTATAATAAAAAAGTAAATATATTTTTCTCTTTAATTCTGATTTTTTTTCCAATATTAGTACAAATTGCTGAAAAATGAATAACTAAAATAATACCTGAATTTTAGTCCAGAGAATACACTTTTTATTTATTGCAGTCACATAATTTTAACCAATGCTGATTGAGTTTTTATACCAAAAAAATAATATAGTGGTTGAGTTTAGTAGAACACAAATCACAATTTTAATTTGAATTGGTTTGTAGAAACCTGTAAGTCCAGCGAGACATTTTCAACATCCAGACATGAATCGTACTTGGGTTGCATGTTAATCTAGCTACTATCATTATCAATATCCAACTTAGACTCTCTTTTTGAATTTCTAAGAAGTGGAACAACGTCATTGTTATGTTCAATATTCCTCTCTCCATAACCAAAAAATTCAGCATAATTGAGCAATACTTAGAACACCTCTTTCATGGAAGGTCTACTAGATGGAAGTGTTGAAGTACACATAACACCAAGTTTGAAAACTTTGCACATTTCATCTATGTGAATTGGTTCTATAACTTCTTTGTTAAGCAACTCTTCAATACTGCTTCATGCTGAATGTGTTTCCAAGACCACTCTCCAAGAGATGAATGCTCGTCACCATAATTAGCTTTTTTTACCGGTAGTTAGTTCCAAGACATCAACCTTTTCACTAACTCTTGTTGTTTGAATATATGATGCAATTTAAACATGTCAAAAACAAATTCAAGTTTAACTTGTACCGAGGAAAAATAGGACAAACATGAAGGGTTGAAATTTGTTTCCATCTTAACCCTCAACGTTTTGTTTTGGGGAAAGGGAACCCTGGTAATTCAAAGGTCAATTGGCAAGTTAGCAAAGCCTGGTCGATAGATTAAAACTCAAATACTTGAAAGGATTCAAACTCATTACACATCTGAGTTCATTCATTTGGTTAACTAAATAAGAAAAAGATCATCTAAATCTCCTTATATTTTTATTTTTATCCCTTCAAAATAAAATAAAAAATAAAAACACTATATTTCGCACCCAATAATTTTTGTATTGTCATGTTAGCAAGTAACTTTTCAAAAAAGTTTCCTTCTAAAATGATTTCAATTTATGTGTCTTGAAATATGTTTGTTTTGATATGTCTTTGTTTCGATATATATATATATATATATATATATATATATATATATATATATATATATATATATATATATATATATATATATATATATATATATATATATATATATATATATATATAATTAAGAGTTTATAGTATAATGTATAAGTTTATAACAAAATATAAAATTAACTCAATCTCTTTTCAATATCTATATGTTGCCTTTAAAAGCTATGTTGAAGAGTTTATAAAAATAAGACGAAAGCAACATATAAACATTGCCGTAAGTCATTTCCATAAGCCTTCCCAACTAGCAGAAAGCATGCTAGACTTTTGCATGAAAATATTTTTACTAGGACTCAAATTTAAAATTTCATATTAAACAACATCAAAGCCAAATAGCCAAATAGCAAAGGGGAAAATTTTATTAGATATCACTTTTAGCAAGAGTAAAAAATAAAATTGGAATGTCATGAGTTTTACCTGGAGCCATATAGACAAATGATTCAATAACAACTGACATAGAAGCAAGCTCACCAGGTTGTATCAACATCCTATCCAAACCAAAATCGGCAACTTTTGCATTGAATTGAGAATCCCAAAGAACGTTACTTGTTTTCAAATCTCTATGAACAATAGGTGGTGAACATTCATGATGCATATAACTCAAACCTTGAGCAACACCAATAGCTATATGCATTCTCTTTGTCCAATCAAGAACAACACGATGAACCGAACTTGACAGCATATTTGAAGACTTAATATTATTTTTCTTGCACAGCCATCTATCAAGACTCTGGTTTTTGACATGTAAACAAGTAGCATCTTATCATTATTAGCGATACAACACAACAATTTCACAATGTTTCGATGTCGAATGATGCTCAATATTTTAACCTCAGTGTGAAACGACTTCTCAAGATTATCGTCTAATTTTTTGTTTTCCCAGATCATCTTCACAGCTACATAGCCTAATCCATCAACAACAACTCTATAAACAGTTCCATATCCACCACTTCCTATGATATTATGTTCTTTCATTAATGATATTATATCTGATTCGGTGAAATTTAGTCTCTTAAATGAAGTGAGTTTCCATGATGAGTTATCAAATCCTTGCTAGGGAGTGTTACGACTCTACAGATTTAGTTTGTTCCACCTAGGAGTGGGTGGATTTGCATTAATATAGATGGAGCTTGTAAAAATGGCATTATTGGTTGTGGAGGTGTGATTCGAGGGGATGTAGGAGAATGAATTAGTGGTGTTTCAAAATTTACCAGGCGGGGCGATCCGTATCTTGCTGAAATCTGGAATCTTTATGAAGAGTTGCAACTGGCTAGAAATCTGAATTTTAGTAAGGTAGAAATGCGTGATGATTCACTGGTAGTGGTGTAGGATGTCAAAGAGAAGCGAAATATCCATCGCAATGGGAATAATTTGGTGTTCAAGATCGTTAACATGTGGGATCTAGATTGGAAGGTGGAAATCACTCATGTTCAATGGGAAGCTAATCAACTGGCGGAGGCTTTAGCTAATCATCGTTTCTCCTTAAAGGAATTGTATAGATTATCCGCGGATTATCTAGATAATTTTGAGCATATTGGTCGAGCTGATGAGAATAGAATTAGTTTTCCTAGAGTTGTTTGCTTATAGTTTGTTTTCTCCGCACTTTTAGCCATCTCTTCAATAAAAAAAATTACATTTTTATTAAAACTTCATTTTTTTTCTCCAACTCACCTGTCCTTTTTTTAATATGGTTATTTAACAGGGTTGAATTTTCATGATTACTATTCATTTATAATAAAATCATTCATTTCAAATTTACATGCGTCGAAATATATTTTATACAATATCAAATAAATTTATCCGTTTGAGAGCATAAGTATGTTATTGTTAATAATTAAGATGCCTGTTGAACTATTATAATAACATTTTGTGTGATATTTATTTATTATTCTTTTATTTTATTAACTATCATTTTAACATTTTGCACATACTATATTTTATAATCAATTTATTTTTCTTATATATAGCAGAGGTCTCTACATTTTCTTTCTTAAACTATATTTTTTTTTAATCATGTCTCGTTGTATTAATATTTATATTGAAGTTTAATGTATTTAATTAAATAAAACATTTATGATTATACAACTCACATAAATAATTATAAATAAAAATATATATAATCAAATAACAGTTTAATTATTGTGATCATAAAATATTTATGAATTGATTCTATTTCATACAATTCTAATACAATTTAATTCATACATAACTTATTTTAACCATCAAACAACCTTACAATTCATTTGTGTGATGATACAATAATTATGAATGATTCATAACAGCAATCCAAATAAATTATATAAATTTCATCATTTACCTTCTACTCTTCTACTTTACTGATTTTTTAATTGGGAGTGTAACAAACATTATATATAAACGTTCTATTTCATTTATTTATACATTTTATATCATGTTTAATGTAGTTAAATAATCCAATAATGCTACAAAACTTAATGTCATGTAGAGTTCAAAATCTTGATAAAAGAGGTGTTATTTTTTTCTTGACTAAACTTGTTAAAATTGTTAAATTTGAGATGATTTTCTTTTCTTGAGTATCAAATAATAGTAATCATAATTACAATTCAATTTGATAAAAATATGAATCGAAATATAACGTAATATATTTATATAATTGCACTTAATTTTACTTACAAAATAATTGAAATTCAATTTTTTATTTATATAAAAATTTTACTTAATTTTTTTCTTCTATTTCTTAATATTTATGTAGATTTAAGTCAAATGGTGATTTAAATAATTTAAAATTACTAACATGTAAAATTTATTTTATAGTTTTATTTCATTTATTTTAACTATTTTGAAAATTTAAATTGTTATTTTTTCATGAATAAAAAAATTACTGGTAAAATATTGCTAATTTTTATATGAGAAATATTAAATAAAAACAAAACACTCATATTATAAATGATTTTTTAAAACTACAATAATAATCAATATGAATTAAATAAAATTTACTCGTACATGTCACATGTAAAAGTTTGATTAAATTTTGAATTTGATAAATTTAATAAGAATTGAAAATAAAAGAAAAATTGATTTTAATACATTTAAAGAAAATTGTTTATATAAGAAATTTTGAAAGAGATTTGGTAACATCGATATTATTTATTTACATTGAGAGCCAATAATTATAAAATTAAGAGAATTGAAATATATTAAAGTTGAATATAGGTAAAACAAATACATTAATCAATAGAAGAAGTGTTCTATAATGTCCATTGTCCATCTCTATTAAAGAAGTGTTCCAAAATATCCAATGTCCATTGCCCATCTCTATTAAAAGCATGACAAAAACAATGAATTGTTTTTTAAAAAATTCTGTGTAATAAAGATTGTTTTTAAATATGAATAAAAGAATTCGCTTTAGGCATGTAGTAGAGAGATAAGCATAATTCGTACTATCAGCTAAATAACTTAAAAGTGGTAACTATAGAAAACTCACATCGTAAAGTTGTATAGGTTTTCGTAATAGTTTTCGGTATCAGACAATAGAAATTGTGATTTATTATTTAATTTTTTATCTTTAAATTTTTTTATTATAATAAAAAAGTAAATATATTTTTCTCTTTAATTCTGATTTTTTTCCAATATTAGTACAAATTGCTGAAAAATGAATAAATAAAATAATACCTGAATTTTAGTCCAGAGAATACACTTTTTATTTATTGCAGTCACATAATTTTAACCAATGCTGGTTGAGTTTTTATACCAAAAAAATAATATAGTGGTTGAGTTTAGTAGAACACAAATCACAATTTTAATTTGAATTGGTTTTTAGAAACCTGTAAGTCCAGCGAGACATTTTCAACATCCAGACATGAATCGTACTTGGGTTGCATGTTAATCTAGCTACTATCATTATCAATATCCAACTTAGACTCTCTTTTTGAATTTCTAAGAAGTGGAACAACGTCATTGTTATGTTCAATATTCCTCTCTCCATAACCAAAAAATTCAGCATAATTGAGCAATACTTAGAACACCTCTTTCATGGAAGGTCTACTAGATGGAAGTGTTGAAGTACACATAACACCAAGTTTGAAAACTTTGCACATTTCATCTATGTGAATTGGTTCTATAACTTCTTTGTTAAGCAACTCTTCAATACTGCTTCATGCTGAATGTGTTTCCAAGACCACTCTCCAAGAGATGAATGCTCGTCACCATAATTAGCTTTTTTTACCGGTAGTTAGTTCCAAGACATCAACCTTTTCACTAACTCTTGTTGTTTGAATATATGATGCAATTTAAACATGTCAAAAACAAATTCAAGTTTAACTTGTACCGAGGAAAAATAGGACAAACATGAAGGGTTGAAATTTGTTTCCATCTTAACCCTCAACGTTTTGTTTTGGGGAAAGGGAACCCTGGTAATTCAAAGGTCAATTGGCAAGTTAGCAAAGCCTGGTCGATAGATTAAAACTCAAATACTTGAAAGGATTCAAACTCATTACACATCTGAGTTCATTCATTTGGTTAACTAAATAAGAAAAAGATCATCTAAATCTCCTTATATTTTTATTTTTATCCCTTCAAAATAAAATAAAAAATAAAAACACTATATTTCGCACCCAATAATTTTTGTATTGTCATGTTAGCAAGTAACTTTTCAAAAAAGTTTCCTTCTAAAATGATTTCAATTTATGTGTCTTGAAATATGTTTGTTTTGATATGTCTTTGTTTCGATATATATATATATATATATATATATATATATATATATATATATATATATATATATATATATATATATATATATATATATATATATATATATATATATATATATATATATATATATATATATATATATATATAATTAAGAGTTTATAGTATAATGTATAAGTTTATAACAAAATATAAAATTAACTCAATCTCTTTTCAATATCTATATGTTGCCTTTAAAAGCTATGTTGAAGAGTTTATAAAAATAAGACGAAAGCAACATATAAACATTGCCGTAAGTCATTTCCATAAGCCTTCCCAACTAGCAGAAAGCATGCTAGACTTTTGCATGAAAATATTTTTACTAGGACTCAAATTTAAAATTTCATATTAAACAACATCAAAGCCAAATAGCCAAATAGCAAAGGGGAAAATTTTATTAGATATCACTTTTAGCAAGAGTAAAAAATAAAATTGGAATGTCATGAGTTTTACCTGGAGCCATATAGACAAATGATTCAATAACAACTGACATAGAAGCAAGCTCACCAGGTTGTATCAACATCCTATCCAAACCAAAATCGGCAACTTTTGCATTGAATTGAGAATCCCAAAGAACGTTACTTGTTTTCAAATCTCTATGAACAATAGGTGGTGAACATTCATGATGCATATAACTCAAACCTTGAGCAACACCAATAGCTATATGCATTCTCTTTGTCCAATCAAGAACAACACGATGAACCGAACTTGACAGCATATTTGAAGACTTAATATTATTTTTCTTGCACAGCCATCTATCAAGACTCTGGTTTTTGACATGTAAACAAGTAGCATCTTATCATTATTAGCGATACAACACAACAATTTCACAATGTTTCGATGTCGAATGATGCTCAATATTTTAACCTCAGTGTGAAACGACTTCTCAAGATTATCGTCTAATTTTTTGTTTTCCCAGATCATCTTCACAGCTACATAGCCTAATCCATCAACAACAACTCTATAAACAGTTCCATATCCACCACTTCCTATGATATTATGTTCTTTCATTAATGATATTATATCTGATTCGGTGAAATTTAGTCTCTTAAATGAAGTGAGTTTCCATGATGAGTTATCAAATCCTTGCTAGGGAGTGTTACGACTCTACAGATTTAGTTTGTTCCACCTAGGAGTGGGTGGATTTTCATTAATATAGATGGAGCTTGTAAAAATGGCATTATTGGTTGTGGAGGTGTGATTCGAGGGGATGTAGGAGAATGAATTAGTGGTGTTTCAAAATTTACCAGGCGGGGCGATCCGTATCTTGCTGAAATCTGGAATCTTTATGAAGAGTTGCAACTGGCTAGAAATCTGAATTTTAGTAAGGTAGAAATGCGTGATGATTCACTGGTAGTGGTGTAGGATGTCAAAGAGAAGCGAAATATCCATCGCAATGGGAATAATTTGGTGTTCAAGATCGTTAACATGTGGGATCTAGATTGGAAGGTGGAAATCACTCATGTTCAATGGGAAGCTAATCAACTGGCGGAGGCTTTAGCTAATCATCGTTTCTCCTTAAAGGAATTGTATAGATTATCCGCGGATTATCTAGATAATTTTGAGCATATTGGTCGAGCTGATGAGAATAGAATTAGTTTTCCTAGAGTTGTTTGCTTATAGTTTGTTTTCTCCGCACTTTTAGCCATCTCTTCAATAAAAAAAATTACATTTTTATTAAAACTTCATTTTTTTTCTCCAACTCACCTGTCCTTTTTTTAATATGGTTATTTAACAGGGTTGAATTTTCATGATTACTATTCATTTATAATAAAATCATTCATTTCAAATTTACATGCGTCGAAATATATTTTATACAATATCAAATAAATTTATCCGTTTGAGAGCATAAGTATGTTATTGTTAATAATTAAGATGCCTGTTGAACTATTATAATAACATTTTGTGTGATATTTATTTATTATTCTTTTATTTTATTAACTATCATTTTAACATTTTGCACATACTATATTTTATAATCAATTTATTTTTCTTATATATAGCAGAGGTCTCTACATTTTCTTTCTTAAACTATATTTTTTTTTAATCATGTCTCGTTGTATTAATATTTATATTGAAGTTTAATGTATTTAATTAAATAAAACATTTATGATTATACAACTCACATAAATAATTATAAATAAAAATATATATAATCAAATAACAGTTTAATTATTGTGATCATAAAATATTTATGAATTGATTCTATTTCATACAATTCTAATACAATTTAATTCATACATAACTTATTTTAACCATCAAACAACCTTACAATTCATTTGTGTGATGATACAATAATTATGAATGATTCATAACAGCAATCCAAATAAATTATATAAATTTCATCATTTACCTTCTACTCTTCTACTTTACTGATTTTTTAATTGGGAGTGTAACAAACATTATATATAAACGTTCTATTTCATTTATTTATACATTTTATATCATGTTTAATGTAGTTAAATAATCCAATAATGCTACAAAACTTAATGTCATGTAGAGTTCAAAATCTTGATAAAAGAGGTGTTATTTTTTTCTTGACTAAACTTGTTAAAATTGTTAAATTTGAGATGATTTTCTTTTCTTGAGTATCAAATAATAGTAATCATAATTACAATTCAATTTGATAAAAATATGAATCGAAATATAACGTAATATATTTATATAATTGCACTTAATTTTACTTACAAAATAATTGAAATTCAATTTTTTATTTATATAAAAATTTTACTTAATTTTTTTCTTCTATTTCTTAATATTTATGTAGATTTAAGTCAAATGGTGATTTAAATAATTTAAAATTACTAACATGTAAAATTTATTTTATAGTTTTATTTCATTTATTTTAACTATTTTGAAAATTTAAATTGTTATTTTTTCATGAATAAAAAAATTACTGGTAAAATATTGCTAATTTTTATATGAGAAATATTAAATAAAAACAAAACACTCATATTATAAATGATTTTTTAAAACTACAATAATAATCAATATGAATTAAATAAAATTTACTCGTACATGTCACATGTAAAAGTTTGATTAAATTTTGAATTTGATAAATTTAATAAGAATTGAAAATAAAAGAAAAATTGATTTTAATACATTTAAAGAAAATTGTTTATATAAGAAATTTTGAAAGAGATTTGGTAACATCGATATTATTTATTTACATTGAGAGCCAATAATTATAAAATTAAGAGAATTGAAATATATTAAAGTTGAATATAGGTAAAACAAATACATTAATCAATAGAAGAAGTGTTCTATAATGTCCATTGTCCATCTCTATTAAAGAAGTGTTCCAAAATATCCAATGTCCATTGCCCATCTCTATTAAAAGCATGACAAAAACAATGAATTGTTTTTTAAAAAATTCTGTGTAATAAAGATTGTTTTTAAATATGAATAAAAGAATTCGCTTTAGGCATGTAGTAGAGAGATAAGCATAATTCGTACTATCAGCTAAATAACTTAAAAGTGGTAACTATAGAAAACTCACATCGTAAAGTTGTATAGGTTTTCGTAATAGTTTTCGGTATCAGACAATAGAAATTGTGATTTATTATTTAATTTTTTATCTTTAAATTTTTTTATTATAATAAAAAAGTAAATATATTTTTCTCTTTAATTCTGATTTTTTTCCAATATTAGTACAAATTGCTGAAAAATGAATAAATAAAATAATACCTGAATTTTAGTCCAGAGAATACACTTTTTATTTATTGCAGTCACATAATTTTAACCAATGCTGGTTGAGTTTTTATACCAAAAAAATAATATAGTGGTTGAGTTTAGTAGAACACAAATCACAATTTTAATTTGAATTGGTTTTTAGAAACCTGTAAGTCCAGCGAGACATTTTCAACATCCAGACATGAATCGTACTTGGGTTGCATGTTAATCTAGCTACTATCATTATCAATATCCAACTTAGACTCTCTTTTTGAATTTCTAAGAAGTGGAACAACGTCATTGTTATGTTCAATATTCCTCTCTCCATAACCAAAAAATTCAGCATAATTGAGCAATACTTAGAACACCTCTTTCATGGAAGGTCTACTAGATGGAAGTGTTGAAGTACACATAACACCAAGTTTGAAAACTTTGTACATTTCATCTATGTGAATTGGTTCTATAACTTCTTTGTTAAGCAACTCTTCAATACTGCTTCATGCTGAATGTGTTTCCAAGACCACTCTCCAAGAGATGAATGCTCGTCACCATAATTAGCTTTTTTTACCGGTAGTTAGTTCCATGACATCAACCTTTTCACTAACTCTTGTTGTTTGAACATATTATGCAATTTAAACATGTCAAAAACAAATTCAAGTTTAACTTGTACCGAGGAAAAATAGGACAAACATGAAGGGTTGAAATTTGTTTCCATCTTAACCCTCAAGGTTTTGTTTTGGGGAAAGGGAACCCTGGTAATTCAAAGGTCAATTGGCAAGTTAGCAAAGCCTGGTCGATAGATTAAAACTCAAATACTTTAAAGGATTCAAACTCATTACACATCTGAGTTCATTCATTTGGTTAACTAAATAAGAAAAGATCATCTAAATCTCCTTATATTTTTATTTTTATCCCTTCAAAATAAAAATAAAAAATAAAAACACTATATTTCGCACCCAATAATTTTTGTATTGTCATGTTAGCAAGTAACTTTTCAAAAAAGTTTCCTTGACTTCTAAAATGATTTCAATTTATGTGTCTTGAAATATGTTTGTTTTGATATGTCTTTGTTTCGATATATATATATATATATATATATATATATATATATATATATATATATATATATATATATATATATATATATATATATATATATATATATATATATATATATATATATATATATATATATATATATATATATATATATATATATATATATATATATATATATATATATATATATATATATATATATATATATATATATATATATATATATATATATATATATATATAAAATTAAGAGTTTATAGTATAATGTATAAGTTTATAACAAAATATAAAATTAACTCAATCTCTTTTCAATATCTATATGTTGCCTTTAAAAGCTATGTTGAAGAGTTTATAAAAATAAGACGAAAGCAACATATAAACATTGCCGTAAGTCATTTCCATAAGCTTTCCCAACTAGCAGAAAGCATGCTAGACTTTTGCATGAAAATATTTTTACTAGGACTCAAATTTAAAATTTCATATTAAACAACATCAAAGCCAAATAGCCAAATAGCAAAGGGGAAAATTTTATTAGATATCACTTTTAGCAAGAGTAAAAAATGAAATTGGAATGTAATGAGTTTTACCTGGAGCCATATAGACAAATGATTCAATAACAACTGACATAGAAGCAAGTTCACCAGGTTGTATCAACATCCTATCCAAACCAAAATCGGTAACTTTTGCATTGAATTGAGAATCCCAAAGAACGTTACTTGTTTCCAAATCTCTATGAACAATAGGTGGTGAAGATTCATGATGCATATAACTCAAACCTTGAGCAACACCAATAGCTATATGCATTCTCTTTGTCCAATCAAGAACAACACGATGAACCGAACTTGACAGCATATTTGAAGACTTAATATTATTTTTCTTGCACAGCCATCTATCAAGACTCTGGTTTTTGACATGTAAACAAGTAGCATCTTATCATTATTAGCGATACAACACAACAATTTCACAATGTTTCGATGTCGAATGATGCTCAATATTTTAACCTCAGTGTGAAACGACTTCTCAAGATTATTGTCTAATTTTTTGTTTTCCCAGATCATCTTCACAGCTACATAGCCTAATCCATCAACAACAACTCTATAAACAGTTCCATATCCACCACTTCCTATGATATTATGTTCTTTCATTAATGATATTATATCTAATTCGGTGAAATTTAGTCTCTTAAATGAAGTGAGTTTCCATGATGAGTTATCAAATCCTTGCTAGGGAGTGTTACGACTCTACAGATTTAGTTTGTTCCACCTAGGAGTGGGTGGATTTGCATTAATATAGATGGAGCTTGTAAAAATGGCATTATTGGTTGTGGAGGTGTGATTCGAGGGGATGTAGGAGAATGAATTAGTGGTGTTTCAAAATTTACCAGGCGAGGCGATCCGTATCTTGCTGAAATCTGGAATCTTTATGAAGAGTTGCAACTGGCTAGAAATCTGAATTTTAGTAAGGTAGAAATGCGTGATGATTCACTGGTAGTGGTGTAGGATGTCAAAGAGAAGCGAAATATCCATCGCAATGGGAATAATTTGGTGTTCAAGATCGTTAACATGTGGGATCTAGATTGGAAGGTGGAAATCACTCATGTTCAATGGGAAGCTAATCAACTGGCGGAGGCTTTAGCTAATCATCGTTTCTCCTTAAAGGAATAGTATAGATTATCCGCGGATTATCTAGATAATTTTGAGCATATTGGTCGAGCTGATGAGAATAGAATTAGTTTTCCTAGAGTTGTTTGCTTATAGTTTGTTTTCTCCGCACTTTTAGCCATCTCTTCAATAAAAAAATTACATTTTTATTAAAACTTCATTTTTTTCTCCAACTCACCTGTCCTTTTTTTAATATGGTTATTTAACAGGGTTGAATTTTCATGATTACTATTCATTTATAATAAAATCATTCATTTCAAATTTACATGCGTCGAAATATATTTTATACGATATCAAATAAATTTATCCGTTTCAGAGCATAAGTATCTTATTGTTAATAATTAAGATGCCTGTTGAACTATGATAATAACATTTTGTGTGATATTCATTTATTATTCTTTTATTTTATTAACTATCATTTTAACATTTTGCACATACTATATTTTATAATCAATTTATTTTTCTTATATATAGCAGAGGTCTCTACATTTTCTTTCTTAAACTATATTTTTTTTTAATCATGTCTCGTTGTATTAATATTTATATTGAAGTTTAATGTATTTAATTAATAAAACATTTATGATTATACAACTCACATAAATAATTATAAATAAAAATATATATAATCAAATAACAGTTTAATTTTTGTGATCATAAAATAATTATGAATTGATTCTATTTCATACAATTTTAATACAATTTAATTCATACATAACTTATTTTAACAATCAAACAACCTTACAATTCATTTGTGTGATGATACAATAATTATGAATGATTCATAAAAGCAATCCAAATAAATTATATAAATTTCATCATTTACCTTCTACTCTTCTACTTTACTGATTTTTTAATTGGGAGTGTGACAAACATTATATATAAACGTTCTATTTCATTTATTTATACATTTTATATCATGTTTAATGTAGTTAAATAATCCAATAATGCTACAAAACTTAATGTCATGTAGAGTTCAAAATCTTGATAAAAGAGGTGTTATTTTTTTCTTGACTAAACTTGTTAAAATTGTTAAATTTGAGATGATTTTCTTTTCTTGAGTATCAAATAATAGTAATCATAATTACAATTCAATTTGATAAAAATATGAATCGAAATATAACGTAATATATTTATATAATTGTACTTAATTTTACTTACAAAATAATTGAAATTCAATTTTTTATTTATATAAAAATTTTACTTAATTTTTTTCTTCTATTTCTTAATATTTATGTAGATTTAAGTCAAATGGTGATTTAAATAATTTAAAATTACTAACATGTAAAATTTATTTTATAGTTTTATTTCATTTATTTTAACTATTTTGAAAATTTAAATTGTTATTTTTTCATGAATAAAAAAATTACTGGTAAAATATTGCTAATTTTTATATGAGAAATATTAAATAAAAACAAAACACTCATATTATAAATGATTTTTTAAAACTACAATAATAATAAATATGAATTAAGTAAAATTTACTCGTACATGTCACATGTAAAAGTTTGATTAAATTTTGAATTTGATAAATTTAATAAGAATTGAAAATAAAAGAAAAATTGATTTTAATACATTTAAAGAAAATTGTTTATATAAGAAATTTTGAAAGAGATTTGGTAACATCGATATTATTTATTTACATTGAAAGCCAATAATTATAAAATTAAGAGAATTGAAATATATTAAAGTTGAATATAGGTAAAACAAATACATTAATCAATAGAAGAAGTGTTCTATAATGTCCATTGTCCATCTCTATTAAAGAAGTGTTCCAAAATATCCAATGTCCATTGCACATCTCTATTAAAAGCATGACAAAAACAATGAATTGTTTTTTAAAAAATTCTGTGTAATAAAGATTGTTTTTAAATATGAATAAAAGAATTCGCTTTAGGCATGTAGTAGAGAGATCAACATAATTCGTACTATCAGCTAAATAACTTAAAAGTGGTAACTATAGAAAACTCACATCGTAAAGTTGTATAGGTTTCCGTAATAGTTTTCGGTATCAGACAATAGAAATTGTGATTTAATATTTAATTTTTTATCTTTAAATTTTTTTATTATAATAAAAAAGTAAATATATTTTTGTCTTTAATTCTGATTTTTTTCCAATATTAGTACAAATTGCTGAAAAATGAATAACTAAAATAATACCTGAATTTTAGTCCAGAGAATACACTTTTTATTTATTGCAGTCACATAATTTTAACCAATGTTGGTTGAGTTTTTATACCAAAAAAATAATATAGTGGTTGAGTTTAGTAGAACACAAATCACAATTTTAATTTGAATTGGTTTGTAGAAACCTGTAAGTCCAGCGAGACATTTTCAACATCCAGACATGAATCGTACTTGGGTTGCATGTTAATCTAGCTACTATCATTATCAATATCCAACTTAGACTCTCTTTTTGAATTTCTAAGAAGTGGAACAACGTCATTGTTATGTTCAATATTCCTCTCTCCATAACCAAAAAATTCAGCATAATTGAGCAATACTTAGAACACCTCTTTCATGGAAGGTCTACTAGATGGAAGTGTTGAAGTACACATAACACCAAGTTTGAAAACTTTGTACATTTCATTTATGTGAATTGGTTCTATAACTTCTTTGTTAAGCAACTCTTCAATACTGCTTCATGCTGAATGTGTTTCCAAGACCACTCTCCAAGAGAGGAATGCTCGTCACCATAATTAGCTTTTTTTACCGGTAGTTAGTTCCATGACATAAACCTTTTCACTAACTCTTGTTGTTTGAACATATTATGCAATTTAAACATGTCAAAAACAAATTCAAGTTTAACTTGTACCGAGGAAAAATAGGACAAACATGAAGGGTTGAAATTTTTTCCATCTTAACCCTCAAGGTTTTGTTTTGGGGAAAGGGAACCCTGGTAATTCAAAGGTCAATTGGCAAGTTAGCAAAGCCTGGTTGATAGATTAAAACTCAAATACTTTAAAGGATTAAAACTCATTACACATCTGAGTTCATTCATTTGGTTAACTAAATAAGAAAAGATCATCTAAATCTCCTTATATTTTTATTTTTATCCCTTCAAAATAAAAATAAAAAATAAAAACACTATATTTCGCACCCAATAATTTTTGTATTGTCATGTTAGCAAGTAACTTTTCATAAAAGTTTCCTTGACTTCTAAAATGATTTCAATTTATGTGTCTTGAAATATGTTTGTTTTGATATGTCTTTGTTTCGATATATATATATATATATATATATATATATATATATATATATATATATATATATATATATATATATATATATATATATATATATATATATATATATATATATATATATATATATATATATATATATATATATATATATATATATATATATATATATATATATATATATATATATATATATATATATATAAGAGTTTATAGTATAATGTATATGTTTATAACAAAATATAAAATTAACTCAATCTCTTTTCAATATCTATATGTTGCCTTTAAAAGCTATGTTGAAGAGTTTATAAAAATAAGACGAAAGCAACATATAAACATTGCCGTAAGTCATTTCCATAAGCTTTCCCAACTAGCAGAAAGCATGCTAGACTTTTGCATGAAAATATTTTTACTAGGACTCAAATTTAAAATTTCATATTAAACAACATCAAAGCCAAATAGCCAAATAGCAAAGGGGAAAATTTTATTAGATATCACTTTTAGCAAGAGTAAAAAATGAAATTGGAATGTAATGAGTTTTACCTGGAGCCATATTGACAAATGATTCAATAACAACTGACATAGAAGCAAGCTCACCAGGTTGTATCAACATCCTATCCAAACCAAAATCGGCAACTTTTGCATTGAATTGAGAATCCCAAAGAACGTTACTTGTTTCCAAATCTCTATGAACAATAGGTGGTGAAGATTCATGATGCATATAACTCAAACCTTGAGCAACACCAATAGCTATATGCATTCTCTTTGTCCAATCAAGAACAACACGATGAACCGAACTTGACAACATATTTGAAGACTTAATATTATTTTTCTTGCACAGCCATCTAACAAGACTCTGGTTTTTGACATGTAAACAAGTAGCATCTTATCATTATTAGCGATACAACACAACAATTTCACAATGTTTCGATGTCGAATGATGCTCAATATTTTAACCTCAGTGTGAAACGACTTCTCAAGATTATCGTCTAATTTTTTTGTTTTCCCAGATCATCTTCACAGCTACATAGCCTAATCCATCAACAACAACTCTATAAACAGTTCCATATCCACCACTTCCTATGATATTATGTTCTTTCATTAATGATATTATATCTGATTCGGTGAAATTTAGTCTCTTAAATGAAGTGAGTTTCCATGATGATTTATCAAATCCTTGCTAGGGAGTGTTACGACTCTACAGATTTAGTTTGTTCCACCTAGGAGTGGGTGGATTTGCATTAATATAGATGGAGCTTGTAAAAATGGCATTATTGGTTGTGGAGGTGTGATTCGAGGGGATGTAGGAGAATGAATTAGTGGTGTTTCAAAATTTACCAGGCGAGGCGATCCGTATCTTGCTGAAATCTGGAATCTTTATGAAGAGTTGCAACTGGCTAGAAATCTGAATTTTAGTAAGGTAGAAATGCGTGATGATTCACATGTAGTGGTGTAGGATGTCAAAGAGAAGCGAAATATCCATCGCAATGGGAATATTTTGGTGTTCAAGATCGTTAACATGTGGGATCTAGATTGGAAGGTGGAAATCACTCATGTTCAATGGGAAGCTAATCAACCGGTGGAGGCTTTAGCTAATCATCGTTTCTCCTTAAAGGAATAGTATAGATTATCCGCGGATTATCTAGATAATTTTGAGCGTATTGGTCGAGCTGATGAGAATAGAATTAGTTTTCCTAGAGTTGTTTGCTTAAAGTTTGTTTTCTCCGCACTTTTAGCCATCTCTTCAATAAAAAAAATTACATTTTTATTAAAACTTCATTTTTTTTCTCCAACTCACCTGTCCTTTTTTTAATATGTTTATTTAACAGGGTTGAATTTTCATGATTACTATTCATTTATAATAAAATCATTCATTTCAAATTTACATGCGTTGAAATATATTTTATACAATATCAAATAAATTTATCCGTTTGAGAGCATAAGTATCTTATTGTTAATAATTAAGATGCCTGTTGAACTATTATAATAACATTTTGTGTGATATTCATTTATTATTCTTTTATTTTATTAACTATCATTTTAACATTTTGCACATACTATATTTTATAATCAATTTATTTTTCTTATATATAGCAGAGGTCTCTACATTTTCTTTCTTAAACTATATTTTTTTTAATCATGTCTCGTTGTATTAATATTTTTATTGAAGTTTAATGTATTTAATTAATAAAACATTTATGATTATACAACTCACATAAATAATTATAAATAAAAATATATATAATCAAATAACAGTTTAATTTTTGTGATCATAAAATAATTATGAATTGATTCTATTTCATACAATTTTAATACAATTTAATTCATACATAACTTATTTTAACCATCAAACAACCTTACAATTCATTTGTGTGATGATACAATAATTATGAATGATTCATAACAGCAATCCAAATAAATTATATAAATTTCATCATTTACCTTCTACTCTTCTACTTTACTTATTTTTTAATTGGGAGTGTGACAAACATTATATATAAACGTTCTATTTCATTTATTTATACATTTTATATCATGTTTAATGTAGTTAAATAATCCAATAATGCTACAAAACTTAATGTCATGTAGAGTTCAAAATCTTGATAAAAGAGGTGTTATTTTTTTCTTGACTAAACTTGTTAAAATTGTTAAATTTGAGATGATTTTCTTTTCTTTAGTATCAAATAATAGTAATCATACCTTAGGAACCTTACTTGACCATCCTGGCCTCTTTAGGGGTAGTGAGATGACTGACTTTGGTGCAGTCCGAAGTTGGTTGATACTCGATACTACACTCATTGAGGGTTGTTTTCTTGGAATATTTTGATCGCCGGTTCAGTGGCTAAATCAAAACAATGAACATAGAAAACAACCCAATGATATTGAGATCCTTAGAACCCGGTTACTTTTGATAGGACAGGTTTTTGAGCCCACCAACTTCAAGAGGGTAATACCCAGACCTCATGCTGGCCTGAACTCTAAGGGCTGTCTTGTGTGACTTGTGTGCCTTCAAACTTGACTACTTGCATGCTTGTTATCTGACACTTGAGTTTCTTGCAGGTTTTGTTTACAGTCCTTAATTGGGACTCATTACAGGGCCTACTTACATCACTCCATGCATAGCATAACATCATACCATTGCATACATCCTACATAAGGACTAATCCATTTCAAGGATCTCAAGGGTTTGTGATGCAGGTCATGATGAATCAAATGTCTAGCAAGGGGCAAAGGGGATTTATTTTCCCCTAGCCAAGGTTGATAACTTGAGTCAGGGGCTATGACCCACTCGATATGGTGAGCTTTGACTCTTGAAGAAGGACTCTCAACAAAATGAAGTTCCTTCAATCAAGCTGCGAAATTCAAATCCTAACAACTTTTCTTGTTTACCCCACGAGATCCTTGAAAACATTGCATGCATACATACATATCATTGCATTACAGGTACCCTTTGTACAGGTCACTTACCTTCTTCGCTTTTTATATCAGCAATGGCTTCCCAACAAGACAACCAGGACCTTCATATTCAAGAGACTCAATTCGGGGAAATCCTCCTAAATCTATCCAAGGGGCAGGAAGAGCTGAGAACACTCCTCATGGGGACTTTGGTCAGGAACAGTCCTGAAGATGATAAGGACGAACGACTGAAACATCCACAAGCTGAGGTGGATACAATGAGAACCCAGATGCTAGGGCAAATGGCTCTTATCTAAGACTTATCTCAAAGACAAGGGGAGCTCAGGGTTCTCATCAACCAACTGCTTCGGGATAACCAACTGGGGCAAACATCTAAGGTTGAAGAGCAATCCATCATTCAACCACCTGTGGTGCAAGAAGACAAGGGAAAAGCTCCTCAGTTTGCTTCAGGGTCACAAGCCCAACATCAACCTCACCAGCGTCAACACGGTAATCGGCGTAAGCGAAATACGTCTGGAAGACATTTCTCGGAGACTGGTATACCATCATCACTGATACTGAGACGCTTGTTGGAGGTCAAGTTGATTGCTTTAAAAGATCCTCCTAAGAATCTCAACATAACCTCCCTGAAGTACAATCCTGATGAAAGGTGTGCCTACCATTCTGACAGTCCTGGACATGACACTGACGACTATTGGAGCTTGAGGAACAAGATCCAGGACTTGATCGACGGAAGGGTGTTGGAGTTCATGCCGGGTGGCGAAATGAAAATCTTATGCTGAGAATCTTCCATCTGAGATGACTAGTGCAAACTAAGAAGCTTTTGTTCATTCGAATGTTCAAGTTGTATTTTTCTTTGATTTTTCAAACATTTGTTCATGTCGAACTCTTTTACATTATCAATGCATCGCATATGTCTGTTTTGAATCCATATATTCGCATTCGCTATATTCAAACTGCTTTCATTTTTTGATGTCAACTCTCAATTAATAATTCTAAGCCTCTTGAGGGAGGATGACGAAAACGATACCACAATCTACAATATGCTTTTGAACAAACCCCGCTGATGAGGTACATGCATTGTTTCAATTCCTAAACACTGGAGTTATAAGGAAGATAATCCCTCGTCAACCCCTCTGAGCCAAAGAAGTAGGAGTTTTTCTTTTCGAAAATTAAAACCCTTAATCTTAACTTGGGGCAGGGTAGTTCTCTCAGTTGATCCAAATGTAGAACGAATGACACCAAAGGAGTATTTCCGAAAACAAAAGACAGTGATGGTTCTGAATAATCATAAAGACAGGCAGTCACTATCTTTCAACAACAAAAGCCCAATAAGTCAAAACCTATGAAGGAGACTTACGAAACTGGGGCATCCCGCTGACTGTAATTACAAAAAGAAACAGTTCAGGGAAAAACAGGGATAACTAAATCAAAAGAAAGAGGTCCTACAAACCCGCAACAAAAAAAAAGAAATGACTGCCTATTCAAAATAAACTATCAGTATCCGAACCATCATTGGAATATCAGGACAAAGACTCAAACAAAGTCTAATGCACGATCAGCTGAGTTTAGGATTGAAGAACGTCACGGAGAGCGGGTGGGAACAAATATACTTTGAGCCTTTATCCTTTGTTTCTTAAACCGTGAACCAGGCCACGCTACAACCCTTAAAAGTCCTAGCTGAAGCATGGGTTAGTTCGAAAGCATACTGTTTCGAAAGGTATCCTGACTCCTTAAGGCCTACGGTAAATACTAAGTTGACGTCACATTTTACAAAATTTTCTTGTTTTACTGAAAAATGCATTTTCAAAAAACTTCAAGACAGACATGAGCTTTGCATTTTAATATAACATTGCTTGCATATGACTATTTGTTTGAACAACATAGAAGTTCGCGCGACGAATGTCTAATGAACAAAAGCACCTCCAATCAAAGGGCATGGCATGATCATTGTCCATCATCTGGGGCAGTTAAGTCAAGATTCGGAGAATCTCTCAAAAGGCCAACCAACTTGGGGCAAATCTCCATCTGGATCACTTGGGGCATTGGACGATCAAACGAAAGTCTTCTGATGATGTGACAACACTTTTGACAGGGGCAACTCCCTGCATTCTGAGAGAGTGGACATAGTCGAAAAAATACTACGCGCAATCAAAGATCCGCTAGGTTGACACACCTAGGCAAAAATAAGGGCTTCCCGGCCAACCAAAAGGGTTCGGGCAAAAATAAGAGATGAAATAAATAAAAATTCTGTACACCCGGCAAGTCGAAAACCTGAAAAGGCGGCTTGGGAAAAAATGGGTATCCCGGTGGACTGAAAACCCGAAAGGGCGGTCCAGGCAAAAATTAGGGATCACAGCGTACGACTATGTCCCAGCATCTCGTCACTTGCCTACCAGAAGAAAATTTGTCAATCGGCAGTCATCAAGCACCTCCACAGGTACCTCCTCCCGCAGAAACTGGGGCAATAAGAATTGTCTAAGCGATCTGGTTGCTCTATCCACCAAGGTACAAGGTAGATTCGGCTGAAGAATGCAACCAAGATACCTTCACCTCCTGCAGAGTAAGACAAGATTCAGCAATACTCTCCCTGAGCAGAGTTGGTCTCCCGTCAGTCCTAACAAGGCACAGTATTCTCCAGCAAGTCAGCAACGCTCTCCCCAAGCAGAGTTAAGCTACTGTCAACCTTAAGGAAGTTGGGCATCCCCCAGAAGATCTCAACATTCCCCAGCGGAGTATACAAATGTTCCTAAGCAAGCATCCCCGGCAGTCTTAATATAAGATTGTTCCCCGGCGGAATACCAGACACCCCAGTGGAACCATTCCTCAGTACAGCTCAAAAGTATCCCCAGGAGAGTTGAAGCAATATCCCCAGTAGACTCTAGAAGCTTATCCCCAATAGATTCTGGAAGCTTATCCCCTGCAGAGTACAAACGCGTCCCCCCGGCATTATTCAAAGGTTATTCCTCACCAGAGCTTATAACTGGGTTATCCTCAGCTAATTGCCATGGAAAGATCGTCCTCAGCGAAGTTCTTCCTATCCCACAACGGAGTTCATCAAATCCTCTAACAAAATTTATCAACGGAATCCCCAGCGAAGTTCTCATCGAAACCTCAGCGAAGTGTATCTCTTCCCACAGAGTAATCCCCCACAGAGTAATCTCTCCAGCAAGTTTATTCCTCAACGGAGTCATCTTCTCCTACCGGTTATTCTTACAACCGTCGTCCCCAGCGGAAATGAAGAGCTCTACTCTTCAAACATCAGCCCAGGATTCAACAAATTCCCGGCATTCGTCAAGGATTTATTTTCCTAGACGAAAATACATTCATAAACATCACATCTTCATACATTATACAACACAAATCTCATTTATTTTTGAGAACATCTTAAAATCATGCAGTTCATGCACCATGACATTACATACAACTGATGTTTTGACTTTTCAGGAAAAAAGGTCAATCCAAAGACGATTACTATCAACTGTTGCAATTCCAGATTCGATACCTGCATCAAGGCAGGGCATATCTGTGAGCGATTGATTCTGGATTCGATACATGTATCTAGCCAGGGCATATCTACATTAAAGAGATTAAAGAGATAGCTGGGAAATGCTCCAGACATGGATGTTATTCTTTTGCTTATTCAGATTTTCTCTTCAGAGATGGCTTAGAAATGCTCCAGAGATGGACGTTATTCTTTTGCTTATTCAAGAGTTTCCTTTCAGATATAGCTGGGAAATGCTCCAGATATGGATGTTATTCTTTTGCTTATTCAGATTTTCTCTTCAGAGATGGCTTAGAAATGCTCCAGAGATGGACGTTATTCTTTTGCTTATTCAAGAGTTTCCTTTCAGATATAGCTGGGAAATGCTCCAGAGATGGATGTTGTTCTTTTGCTTATTCAGATTTTCTCTTCAGAGATGGCTTAGAAATGCTCCAGAGATGGACGTTATTATTTTGCTTATTCAAGAGTTTCCTTTCAGATATAGCTGGGAAATGCTCCAGATATGGATACTATTCTTTTGCTTATTCAGATTTTCTCTTCAGAGATGGCTTAGAAATGCTCCAGAGATGGACGTTATTCTTTTGCTTATTCAAGAGTTTCCTTTCAGATATAGCTGGGAAATGCTCCAGATATGGATTCTATTCTTTTTCTTATTCTGATTTTCTCTTCAGAGATGGCTTAGAAATGCTCCAGAGATGGACGTTATTCTTTTGCTTATTCAAGAGTTTCCTTTCAGATATAGCTGGGAAATGCTCCAGAGATGGATGATGTTCTTTTGCTTATTCATAGATAGCTTGGAAATGCTCCCGACGCGGATGCTATTCTATTGCTTATTCAGACTTCCTTCTAGAGATGGTTCAGATGCGATCCAGATATGGCCAAATTCTGATACTTATTCCAGATTCCCTCTCAGAGATAGCTAAGAAATTCTCCAGAGATGGACGTTATTCTTTTGCTTATTCAAGAGTTTCCTTTCAGATATAGTTGGGAAATGCTCCAGATATTGATGTTATTCTTTTGCTTATTCAAATTTTCTCTTCAGAGATGGCTTAGAAATGCTCCAGAGATGGACGTTATTCTTTTGCTTATTCAAGAGTTTCCTTTCAGATATAGCTGGGAAATGCTCCAGATATGGACGTTATTCTTTTGCTTATTCAGAGTTCTTTTCAGAGATGGCTTGGAGATGCTCCTGACCTGGACGCTATTCTATTGCTTATTCAGATCCAAACTCCTAAAGATAACTTAGAGATGCTCCAACCATGGATGCTATTCTATTGTTTATTCCAGATATAGTTCAGAGGCGGCCCAGACATGGCGACATTCTGATACTCATTCCAGATTTCCTTTCAGATATTGCTTAGAGATGCTCTTGACCCAGATGTTATTCTACTGCTTATTCAGATTTCTCTCCGGAGATGGCCTAGAGATGCTCCAGATCCGGATGCTATTCTATTGCTTATTCAGATTCAAACTTCTAAAAACAACTTAGAGATGCTCCAGCCCGGATGCTATTCTATTGTTCAGTCCAGATACGATCCAGATTCGAATGACATTTTGCCACTCATTCAGATGCAGTATGGATATACCCCAGACCCGACGGTCATTCTACTACTCGTTCAGACGTCAGCAATTAAATATAGACTAGATATGCCCCAGACACAGAAGCTATTCTATTTCTTATTTAGATTCAACTATCCATTACACTTCCAGATGGCATCTATAAGCCCATCCTCCCATCCAACAGACAGTCTCCAAATGGCATCTATAAGCCCATTCCCGACAAGGTCTTGTCACATCCAGATGGCATCTATAAGCCCATCCTCCTATCCACCATCTCTCTAAATGGAATCTATAAGCCCATTTCCGATATCACACTGCTGATACTCCACTATGTGAGTGCAAATTTCTGGGCACTCTAGTGTTCAATCATCTTCCACCTTCGGATCACGAAAGGCACACAAGCCAATCTACATCCTCAGGTCTAAGAAGATTGAACAGGGGCAACTGTTGTACCCCAAAATTTACCCTCCCATATTCTTCAAAGTTTTGACAAGCATCACCTCAATTTGCTCAAGTCTACTCAAGGGCTGCACAGTCAAACCATCCTCATAAGCCAGTCAAAATTAGGGTTTCGATTCTTGCAAGGAAGTTGAGGTTTTCAAGGGCTCAATCAAGTCACTTATGCCTATATACATTGTCAAGCACCTACATGTGAAGTTTCAAGGCTCACAAGGTCAAGTTGCACAGTCAAAAACCCTAATTGCTTCACAATCAACTATAGGGGCAAAATGGTCATTTGGAAGTCAAAGGTCAAAATTTTTGGTCAACATATTATTTTGAAGCCACAATCATCATTTGATCAAGTCTTGATCATGATTCTACCAGAATGGCTCAAAAATCATCAAGATGCAAAAGTTTCCATTTTTGGACAGCTGAAAACTCAACTGTAACTTGACCAAAGCATAACTTTTTCATGGTTCATCAGAAAAATCCCATCCAATGCTCATTTTGAAGGGGAGGACATTTACTACAACTCATATTCACATTACAAGTCCAAGAAATGCTCTCACAAAAGTTACCAATTTCAACATTATAGGTCATTTTCAAAAGTCAACAAAGAGGCATTTTAAGTCAAAGACTATAACTTGAGATTGGTAAGTTTAAATGACATAGGACCAAAGGCATTGGTTAGAGGACTTCAAGACCTTTCCAAAATGTCCAAGAACATCTTCATATGATCAAAATTGCGCAAGATATGCATTGGAGAAGTTGGAAAATTTTTGTGAAATGGCAAAAGTCAACTATCCTTGAAACTTCAATGTTTGACAAAAGGCCCCACTTTTTTCCACTTGATTCAGCCTTGTCATGCCACCCACGTGTCCCATGATCAATTTCAAGACCAAATAATTATTTTTCTATTTTTATTTAACTTTTATGGATTTAATTCATTTTAATCCATAATAATTCAAGTAAATCTAAAAAAATTAATTAAATGGTATCTTATGGTTTGAATAGCCTTCATGAAGCATTTGCAACCTACCAATTTCGTGCTAAGCTCATTTAGGCATGAAAATTCAAATTTTGAACAAGCTTTGAAAGGCCTTTAATGGTGGTTAAGACAAAATCCAAAGCTTAATTGCAATGGTTAAAGGCTCCTAAATGTGACTTATTCTCACTCATTACTATATATACAAGCCTTGCAAGCCTCATTCACAACCTGAACATTACACAAATGGCCAGAGCAAAATCCAAAAAGTGTCAAAAAAAGTGTGAGATCAAAAGGAGTATTGCAAGCATTTTCAGGCCAAAAGGAGAACGTGACTCTCTTCTTTGCCATCCCCTGAAGCTAAAGCAACCCTTGCCACGTCCTAAGATCCATCATACCGCGCTGTAAGTTCTTCCCAGGTCCCCTCAAAATCCCATATTATTTTTTCTTACATACTTGTGTGCAGGCTTCAAAGAAGGCTTATCATGCGCCTCACAAATCCAAAGCGCCAAGTGTCTCCAAGTGCAAATCCAATGGCCACAAGGGAAGGAGCATCATGTTCTCAGGTCAACACAGGCGCAGGCAATCTCCAAAGTCAAACAAAGCTGGCTTCTTGATGGGCTTCAGATTCCAATCAAAACACCCCAATCTGGCCCAAAACCCCCCTTGGGTTTGCAATTTTTATTTTGTCATTTTTATATTTTGTTTGTCTTATTTTATTTTTTCCCTTTTATTAACTATTAACATAACTAACTTTTTTTCATAAAAACCAAAAAAAGAACTAATATTATTATTATTATTAATTCCATTTTATTTTGTAAATAAATACTAATAAATTGAATTAGTTTTAAGTTAGGCAACTTTAACCTTTTTTTCTTAATAACTAAAATAAATTTAGAATTAGGTTTTTATTAAATTTTAATTTTAATTCCTTTTATTTTATTTCATTAAAAACATAAAAATACAAAAATATTTTTCTTTTAATAAATTAATTAATTAGTCATTAATTCTAATTTCATTTAATCACAAAAGAGGAAAAAAAAATTCAATTCTTTTCTTAAAAGGGTCAAAACCCTTAGGACGTTCCCGATTAATTTTTACTCGCGCGCATTTATTTATTTAGATTATTTATGTAACTGTCTCCAGATATGTAATAGTTAAATAGGAATTCTACCGCTTTATTTAGTTTCTCGTACTTATTTACCAAAACGGGTCTTTGTTTTTTGGCGATGTATAGACCCGCGCCTTGTAATAGTTAGATTTATATTTCTGCAATTTACTTTCCGCACTCCTAACTGTTAAAAAAATGCCTGCAAGAATGTATGTAAATAAAATTAATCCGTAGCTCACAAATAACATGTACAAGATAACCTTAACTGAAAAATAACACACAAAGCACATGCCACTTCTAGGTTACGCCTCACTGGTTGCCTCGTACGTGGTCATCAAGTATATGGTGTCTTAGAGGTCGCCCTTCTGTCCAAAAGATCCAGTTGCCTCGAAACGGTTGCCTCGGATACAAAGGATCTAGGACCTCAGGGTTACTTCTAAGGTGTCCTACCATTTCTTCGGTGACCACACATGTCCCTTAATCGAATTGACCCGAATACCTCCAACGATGGTGCTACTTACCTCTCAATGGTGGGATAGCACTATCTGAAGGACTCTTACACAGCCTAATTCCTTAGAGTAGGTAGATTCTCTTATGTACTTGCTCTTTCTCAAAACAAACAAAAATACTTTTCACACCTCACACTTTCTAAAAGTTTTCAAAAAAAATTTTCATACACTCTTGAGGACTGATACAAGAGTTACTTAGAAATTTTTCAAACGAAACTTTTTCAAAATCCACACACACTTGAAAAGCAAACAAATTTTGAAAACATAAGAGCAAGTACCTAAGAGCCCGTGGATAACCACGGATAGAAAGGGTGCTAACATCTTCCCTTTCTATAAATCTACCTCCCGAACCGAGAAACATTCTCGAATAAGGAATTTTGTTGTGCTTTTGTCCTTTCCATGTTGGAGAACATAAAAGACGGTGGCGACTCTTGCTTACCGCGACATTTCGCGAAACCAGCTAAAAACAGTCAGTTCTATTTCCACCGATCACAACTCCCGAGTTGCTGATGAACACATGAGGTCTTCCAATCCTTGCTTTACGAACAGCCCTCTGAGCTTCTGTAGTGAAACCCAAACCAAATTTTTCAGTCTTCTGAGTGAAATCCGGAAGTCGGCCCCAGTTTGCGTACTCACCCTTCTCAATAACAGCCCGGGCGTCCTTTAAGGAAGCCATCTTCAAGGGAGGATCTTCAATCACAGTCTCTGCTGATGCCAGTGTCTGAGGGACCTCTTCAAAGTGTTGAAAGGGGGTCTCAATGAACTCCCCATCCATCTCTATGTATCGGAACGAGTTGAGGTGGCTGACCATGTGTTGTACCCCAAAATTTGCCCTCCCATATTCTCCAAAAAATTGCCAAGTCAAGTCACAAAATTCCCCAAGGGTTGCACAGTTCAAGGGTCTCCTATACAGTCAAGATTAGGGTTTTGAGTCTGATCAAGAAAAGGAAGTTTTCAAAGGCCCAATCAAGTCTCATATGCCTTCAAATATGGTCAAGTACCCTCATATCAAGTTTCAAGGCATTCAGCTCAAAATTGCACAGTCAAAAACCCTAGATTGCACTACAGTCAACTGTAGGGGCAAAATGGTCATTTGACAGTCAAAAGTTCAAATTTTTGGTCAACATATCATTTTGAAGCCACAAACATCATTTGATCAATACTTGATCATGATTCTCAAAATTTGGCTCAGAACTCATCAAATTGCAAAAGTTTCCTTATTTGGACAGTTGAAAAAGTCAACTGAAATTGACCAGGGCATAACTTTCACATGGATTGTCAGAAAAATTCCATCCAAAGCTCATTTTGAAGAGAAAGACATATCCTACAACTCATCTTCATACTTCAAGTCCAAGGAATGCTCTCACAAAAAGTTATCAGTTTCAACATTATAGGTCATTTTCAAAAGTCAACAAAAAGGGACTTTAAGTCAAAGGCCATAACTTGAGATTGGTAAATCAAAATGATATGGGACCAAAGACATTGGTTAGAGGACTCAAAGACCTTTCCAATATGTCCAAGAACATGAGAAAAGTTTAAAAATTGAGCAAGTTATGCCTTGTGGAAGTTGGGTAATTTTTGGATATTTTGAAAAGTCAACATTGATTCAAATGACCTAAAATTGCTAATGGGCCCATTTTTCTTCCATGATTCATCATCCATGACACATGCACGACCACTTGGCCCAAAGGGAAGTATTTTCTCATTTTTTATTTATTTATTTGAATTTTTATTTATATTAATTCATTTAAATCAAATTAAATATAGGAAAAATACTAACCTAAGTTTTCAAATCTTTTTGTACATATTTCAGCCTCAAGATTTCGTGCCTAAGTCAATAAGGAAAGATTTGGAGCAAATTGATCATAATTGACACAAGAACACATGGAAAAGATATGAAAAAGATCTTAAGAAATCAAGTTTTCAAAAACAATGAATGCCATGGATTTGATTGGTTTTTGTTAACCTAATGGACTCAGTACAAATGCTAGAACACAACCCTAATCATGCTAGACACAAAGCTGCGCAGAAGAACTAAGAACAAACTTGAAAAATTCTCTAAAAACTCAAATCTGAAAAGCACTTTTTAGGTGGATTCAAGGCACAAAACTTGTTTCAATAGCTTCCTCAAGGTCCCCTGAACGTATTCCAATCAAGCACAGCCATCAAAACCTCAAGAATTGGTATATTGAACCTAAACTGTACGGAAAAAAACTCATAATCGTATATCAAATTCCATGCATTCTTTGTGAAATTTAATTGTTGATTCTTATTCCCCATTTGATTGTGAAGCTAACCATTGCATTCAATTATGTTTTTATGCTGTATATGAGATTTCACCATGCTTGTGTTCTAGGGTTTGCAGGACCTCAAAATTGGGGTTTTTTATTTTAAGAAAAATTGATCTTCCAGACCCATGCCATTCAAATCAGTGCACCTGGACGATCCTAAACATGCCATCGCGCCTAATTTATTGACCCTCTAAGGCCTATTCGTTATTTTCCCATAAGCCACCTAAAACCACGCATGAAAAACCGTTACTTTTGTTCTTGTGTTTCAGGCACGCGAGGAAGACGATGTCGTGGCAAAACATGATACGCTGGTTTGAAAAATCGCGCGCGTTTCCAAGCATTAACCCACTTTCTTTTTATATTATTTGTTTGTTTATTATATAACAAATGCGTTGAAGTGGCTCAGTGGCACAGGTGTTGATTGGTGATGCTAGTGACCTGGGTTCGAACCCCAGGTCTTACATGCTTCAATATTATTTTTCCATAACAATTCCTATGCAGCGCTTACGTTGAGGATCATCATGCACGCTCAAAAATCATCGCCCACGCGTCCTGAGAGATCAATCAAAGGGCTCAGATTCAAGGCATATGGTAGACCCTGGTCAAAGGTGCCACTTAGTGGCTGGAAAAGTCAATGGACCTGAAGGTCATTGGGCCCAAACTCTTGGATCTATACCTCCATATTGGGGCCTGAAACCCCCCTGGTTTGCCATTTTCTATTTTTCTTATATTTCATTTTTTCAATTATTATATTGTTTGCTTTATTGCTTTGATTTAATTAATTATTTTTATAAAATATGAAAAATACCTGAAAATCAGAAAAGATAAAAAAACATGATAAATATTTTTATTTTAATATTTTCTTGTAAATAAATGCTTGGAAATTAATTAGTTTAAAATAGGTCTTTAATTTTAATTCTTTTAATAACAAAAATACAAAAAAATATAGAATTAGGTTTAATTAATGTTTTATTCCTTTTTAATTTTTTTCTTTTTTCACAATAATAATATTTATTTTATTTATTTTTTTATAATTAAATTTGCATGAAAATAATTTAGGGTTAATTTAGGTTAAAAACTTCAATATCTTTCTTAATAACTTAAAAATAATTAGAATTAGGTTTAGTATTTTATTTTCATTAATTTTTTTCTATTAAATCTTAAAAAACATAAAAATACCAAAAACAAAAAAAAAACAAATTCTTGCTTTCTTTTAATTTTAATTTTAATTCCTTATTAATTTTAATAATTTTGCAAAAGGGTCCAACGCCCTCGTTTCGATTTAATTTCGCATATTTATTTTATGTCGTTTAAATAATTATGTACCTCTCCCGAAGCCATGTAACTAAACTTCTCGCACTTTCAATTTATTTATTTTCCGTCAAATCGGGTCCTGGTTAATTTTGGCGATGTGGACCCGCGCCATTTGTAATAGCTTTAGAATTTACTTTTCCGCAAATATTTTTAACTGTTGAACAAAGCATGCAAGAATGAATGGCCTTAAAATAAAAACAAGCGTAGAACACCGATAACATGACAAAAGACAAAATATCTGAAAACGACACACAAATCACACACCACCCCTAGGGTACGCCTCACTGTTGCCTTGCCTCGAAAGGTGATCGTCGAGTAGAGGATGTCTTAGTAAGTCCTCATGATCCGGGAACCTGGCATGAGGGTAGCTTCTAAGGTGTCTTCCCATTGCTCTGGTGATCACCACGTCCCGAACCTTCGAATTGACCCGAACACCTCCAATGGTGGTGCTACCTACCTCTCAATGGTGGGATGGCACTACTTTAAAGGACATTTACACAGACGAATTCCTTAGGGTAGGTAGACGACTCTAGATACTTGCTCTAAACTTCAAAACAAATCAAAAAAATACTTTTCACACCAACACATTTTCAAAAAGCTTTCGAAAGCAATTTTTCAAACACTCTTGAGGACTGATACAAGAGTCGAACTGGAATTTTCAAAGAAACTTTTTAAAAACCCACGTTGAAAAGCAAACAAAACATTTTGAAAACACAAATGAGCAAGTATCTAAGATCCCATGGATAACCATGGATAGAAAGGGTGCTAACACCTTCCCTTTCTATAACCTACCTCCCGAACCGAGAGAAATCTCTTTAAGGAATTTTTCTGTGCTTTTGTCCTTTCCATTTGGAGAAAATAAAAGACGGTGGCGACTCTTGCTTCCGCGACATTTCGCGAACCAGCGTTAAACAGTCAGTTCCAGATCCACCGATCACACCATGTACTCTTCTTCCCCCTGAACTGTCACAATTTTCTCTCTGACCGAGTATTTCAGCTTCTGATGTAGTGTGGAGGTCACAGCTCCAGCCTTATGGATCCATGGACGATCCAGCAAACAAGAATAGGATGGTCGGATGTCCATCACATAGAATGTTGAATCAAAGACCTGAGAACCAACCCTGATTGGAATATCAACCTCACCATGCACCATCTTTTTAGACCCGTCAAAGGCCCGGACAACAATGTTACTAGGCTTTAGCACCAAACCCTCGCAATCCAACCTGTCTAGAGCTTTCTTGGGCAATACGTTCAATGAAGGCCCAATGTCAACCAACACATGTGTAAGAGTAGTGCCCCTGCATTCAATAGAGACATGCAGGGCATCATTATGGTTCTTCCCCTTAGCAGTCAGATCAACATCGGAGAAACCCAAACCATTATCAGCAGTTAAGTTGGCCACACAATCAGTAAATTGGTCAGCTGACGTTTCTTGTGGCACGTGGGCCGTCTTCAAGAAGGTAATCAGAGCCTTGGCATGGGCCTCTGAGCACAACAACAGTGATAGCATAGAAATTTTAGACGGGGTGTGCCCCAACTGCTCAACTACATTAAAATCACTCTTCTTGATAATCTTAAGAATCTCTTCCATCTCTTGTTTGGAAGCTTCAACATTGATGGTCTTTGGTGCCTCCGTCTGGGCAGGCATATCAGTAGCGATCCCTTTGCCCCGAGCGTCAGATGACTCGGCAGCTGGGGTAGAACTAAGAACTTGATCAGGAAGGGAAGCAGGCACCCTTGCAGGTGTGATGACAATAGGTCTCTGGATTGTTGGTGGCGCAATATCTGGCGAGAAAAGCCTACCACTGCGGGTGACTTTGGCAGGCCTGGTGATGTTGCTAACGCCGGTACTAGTATCGAACTCTTGATTAACTCCAAGCACATAAACATCTTCCCTATAGTGCCAAGGGACAGCTTTGTCGGATGTATAGGGAATCGGCCCCGGAACAGTGATGATTATGGGAGCAATCTTCTGAGCAGGCATGATTTTGACAGGCTTCCTTGGGGGAGCCTTGGGAGAATTATTGAAAATAGTAACAACGGACACTTCTTCAGTATGGGTAGCAGGAACAATAATCTTCTCGAACAAGATCTCTTTATTATCCATCAGGCTTTGGATACCTGACTTCAAAGATGGACAACCAGCAGGTGAAACAGAACATAAATGGCAACCTTTACTACATCCCGGAAATAAACCGACTAGCAACAGGTTCCTTTTGACGGTAAACAGCGGAGTAACAATATCATCCACATAGGCTACATACAGGTCTTCCTCTACAACATTCACTCCATGCTTGGGCATGGGAGCAGTCACAACATTGGGTCTTTCGGGCGCCTCAAACTTTATCTCTTTGGCATCAATTAGGTCCTGAACCTTATTCTTCAGAGCCCAACAATCATCCGTAGTATGCCCTGGGCTGTCAGAGTGATATGCGCGGCGGGCGTTAGGATTGTACTTTGGAGATGTTGTGTTTACAACCTTCGGAGCTTCTTTTATAGTTACCAGATTGGTTGACAGTAGTTGCGGCAATATCTGGGACAAGGTCATACTGAGTCGAGTGAATTTCCTTCTAGGTCTCTCACCCCTTTGTTGGTTGTATTGCTGAGGAGTAGCAGCAGGCTTTCAAATTACCACCGCGGTGACAACTTGGCGGCGTTGCGGTTTATTCTGTCTCCTTGAACCATAGATAACACTAGTTTCCTTCTTGAATGGTTTCTTTTCAGTGCTCGAGGAGGCACCTTTCTGTATCTTTCCGGACTTGATACCAGCTTCTATTCTCTCACCAGTCAAGATAAGGTCCGTAAACCCGGCAAAAGAATTTCCAATCAAATGGTTGAAGAACGGACCAGACAGGGTCCCCAAAAACATATCCACAAGTTCACGGTCAGTCAAAGGCGGCTGTACCCTTCCAGCCAGATCTCTCCACTTTTGGGCGTATTCCTTAAATCCTTCACCCGTCCCTAGTGACATACCCTGGAGTTGGGTACGCGTAGGAGCAAGGTCGGAATTATACTGATACTACTTATAGAACGCAGTAGCCAAATCCTCCCAGTTACAAATACTGGCTCCATCCAGCTGATAGAACCATTTGAGTTAAATCAATAAAAATTAAATAAAATAAAAAAATAAATGTTTGATCCTGAAATTAAGCATGGGACACGTGTGTGGTATGACAAGGCTGAACCAAGTGAAAACAAATGGGCCCTTTTGTCAAAAATTGAAGTTTTGAGGATAGTTGACTTTTGCAAATTCATGAAAATTTCCCAACTTCTCCAATGCATATCTTGCTCAATTTTGATCATATGACAATTTTCTTGGACATTTTAGAAAGTTATTGAAGTCCTCTAACCAATGCCTTTGGTCCCATGTCATTTGGATTTACCAATCTCAAGTTATGGTTTTTGACTTAAAGTGCATTTTTGTTGACTTTTGAATTTGACCTATAATGTAGAAATTGATAACTTTTTCTGAGAGCATTTCTTGGAATTGGAGTGTGAAGATGGTTTGTAGGAAATGGCATCCCCTTCAAAATTAGCATTGGATGGGATTTTTCTGATGAACCATGAAAAAGTTATGCCCTGGTCAAGATACAGTTGACTTTTCTACTGTCCAAAAATAGTAACTTTTTGCATCTTGATGATTTTTGAGCTATCCTTGTGGAATCATGATCAATACTTGATCAAATGATGATTGTGAACTCAAAATAAGATGTTGACCAAGAATTCTGACTTTTGACTACAAAATTACCATTTTGCCCTTGCAGTTGACTGTAGGTCAAATGGAGCTTTTGATTGTGCAAATTGGCATTGTGAGTCTTGAAACTTGGCATGTAGATGCTTGAGAATGTTTATAGGCATATGAGACTTGATTGAGCCATTGAAAACCCCAAATTCCTTAAAAGAACCAAAACCCTAACTTCAGCTGGCTTAGGAGGTATTTGGACTGTGCAATCCTTGAGCAATCTTGAACCATTTGAAGATGATTCTTGACAAACCTTGAAGAATATGGGAGGGCAAATTTTGGGGTACAACAGGAACTCTTACCTCCATATCAAATATGATGTCTCTACGACTACTTTAAACAGAATTGGTTATGGATAAGAATAATTGTATGTAAAACAATTTATAAAAGAGTCACAAAGATATAATTGAACTATCTTAAATAGATAAATGTCAAACTTGATACGACTTAAATGGTCATTATATTCTTTTTATAGGTATTTACCATAGCAAACAATTCATATGGTCTTAATACCTTTTCGAGTAATTTCCTTCTACTTCACTCTTGAAATCTTCTCAAAATAATTCTAACTCGTGTAAATTATATAAGGTTCACATCTTATTTTATCCATCCAAGATTTATTATATATGAGCTTTTCAAGATCTCAGAACTCAAATTTACTACTTGATTTAGTATTGAAAACATTATTTGGATAATCAAGACATCATTTGTCATATTACTAAAACATGCATTCCTTGTCTTGTCAATAGAAGACTTAGAATTAATTTTTTTGTTACTAAATGAAACTTAATATCAATTATTTTGTTTCATTACAAGCTCTAATTTAATTCTAATCATAAGCTCTTATAGTCAATGAACCATATTGTTTCATTCTAGACGTAAGCTGACTCAAATTATAATTAACCTCCTACTTCTTAAAAGACTCTTCACATTCATATGTGAGACCAACATCTAGTATCACATACCCAAGATGTAGAAGTAGACAATTTAATTTTCTATAACAAATCATATGAAGAAAAAGTCTTAATTCTTTCTTATACTTTGACTCTTTCGATAACCATTAGCAGTTTTCTTTTTCAACACATGAAATCACTACCTTCCTTTAGAACCGAGTTTATCAGCCCAATTCAAGTGAATGTAAAATGAATCTCATTTTTTTATAATTCATTTATTTAACATCACAAACTACTTTATTTTCTTTTCAACAAGATGATGTAGATATATTTAAAATTCATTTATAATGAATCTAATCTAGCTATCTAAGACAATCTCAAGTAGAGCTAGTGGCCAACTACTTGGTCTATAAGGAAATCCAAATTTTAAATCTCAAAAATATTTTAGATCTACTTGGATTTCCAACTTGTATACAAAAGACCTTGGAATGTTTTACATTTCTCATATCTTGTATTTCATATTTTTAAAAAAAATCCTCGAGGTTAATGATCATATCATTTTCTGTGACGACTACAATTATGATATATGTTATAATTAGACATTCGATTTAAACCCTTCTCATAAGTATTGTTCTTCGAATCTAGTTATATTAGGTTGTCAGGAATTGGTTGCTTGAGAACATACAATTTTTCTCGTGCTTGAGAATAATTCTCAATTTGTGTACCAATTCATAAACTCTTTTTTGATCCTTACATCCTTCATAAGGATATTTCACATTAAAATATAAATAAAATGCAAAGTAAATTCTAAATACAAAATGTGTAAAAGGATTGTATCAAATTAAATCATTTTAATAAGGAATTTTATTAAAATGATTCCACTATTTTTAGTCAAACCAAATGAGCCTCAATACTTGATTCGGAATATACCGTTGAAAGATTTTCTAGTGGGTCGAAATCCATATTTCACTTTGTTTTAAGTCCGCATATGCGGATTACACAAAACACTGTTATTTAGGTATGGACTCTTTCCAATTGTATCTAATATCATTCTCGAATGTTATCAGTTGAGTGAATAACTCCTTATTTTAATTCATCATATGGATTATTCTCAACTCTTGCTTCTAAACATATATAACCCTATTATAATTAGTTTATTTAAGTTAAACCCAAAAATTTAGCAGCTGGATATTACATTTATTCCATCGCACCTTACTAATATAAAACATGTACCTCGCATTAGGCGAAACCTACATTATTCGATACTAGTCTTGATGAGTGCTAAATTTTGGAAAGCAATTAACTTAATATTTAATTGAGGAATTTGTCTTAAGTTGGATCTCACTGATTTGTGTATCTCATACACTTACATATTTGTGTATCTTATATACATGCATATAATCATATATTTCACGCATCACATACATAAAACGAAACTTGGTAATATGATTATGACCACCTAAAACTAGGGGTGGAAAACAGGTATGTCCTCCCTGCAAAAGCCTGCAAAAAAAACGGGGCGGGGTGGGATGGGCATAGTTGAGGATGAGGGCCTAAAACCTAAGCCCACCCTGCAAAAAAGTGTGTGTGGGTGGGAAAAGCCCGCGGGAACTGCACCTTTTAAGTCTAAGAATGTAAAATGTTATGCTAATGCTCATGCCCGTAAAAGCCCGTGAAGAAAACGGGAGGGCGGGACAGTCACATTAGAGGGTGAGGGTCTAAATTCTTGGCCCGCCCCGCACTAAAGTGCAGGTAAAACGGGCATGCCTAACGGGCGAGGTCCGTTTTGCCACCCCTACCTAAAACACACGAATTAAATATTATTACAATTCTTTGTCCCACGAGCAAACATCTCATGCCTCTCCACCGACGTCATCGTTTGGTATTGTCTTCTCTTCAACTCTTGAATTTGAACATTTATAATATTTAAATAAATAAAATAATAATTAAATGGGACAACACATAGGTCATATTTAATTACAATAAACCAAGACATGCAGGCCGTATTTAAATAAAATAAATCACGACACACAAGTCATATTTAAAATAAACAAACGTCAAAAATTAAGGTCATAACCGTATACTAATTTATTTAATAATAAATAATTAAATAATAAATAATAATAATATATTTATTTATAAATATTGACGCATCAACACTTGATGCTTTTTGTGAACTCTAAAGGTACAACTCTTGCGCCGTCACAAACTGTAATGCAAATGCGTTCATACTATCAAAACACAATAATTAATTATCCAATATGTATGATCGAATGTCATTGTTTCACCATATAAATGTCGAATTCCGAAGCTGAACGAACATTGATCATTCAAATTTATAACAATTATTACACTATTTGAATGTACGAAACAAAATAGTGTATCAAATAAATAAACTCTGTATTAGAAATATTTATATCATATATAAATTCGAACAATAATTTTATATCACTTATGGATAATCAAAGTATCGTTGTTTCATCATACAAAATATCGAATTCTAAAACATAATCAATATCGATATCCAAATTTTACAAAACATATTATCAATATTTAATTTTAAATAAGAAACACTTTATTATTTTATTATCATTTAAAATAATAAACCGTTATTAATATCATTTATTAATTATTATTATTACTTAACTTTTAAGATGGTGAACCAAATTATGTCAAAGCCACACAATACAAATTTGTATTTGAAAGTATATTTTCGATTCTATTTTTTTTTTTTGTCTTTTGAAGGATAAAATTATATTTAGTCTGTTTTTTAAAAAAATATGGTATATATCAAAAATATATTTTTAATTTTTGAAAAACATTTTTTAAATTATATAAAATATTTGTTTTATCCGTGAGATGGAATAAGAATTTCTCTAATAATAATTAAATAAAATCATTCACCACAGTCACGGCGATAACATCATATTGCTTGGCTGCCACTGACACTCAGTCTCTTTTAAAATTGACAAGCAACCAATTTGTTGACAATAATATGAACTTATAATGCTATTCCAAACAACATTCAGCTATCGCATCAATTATCGGTTTAGTAAAAACGCATACCGTAACAATTAACATAATCTAGGGGTGTTCAGATCCAATCCGATTCAAAAAAATCCAAAAACCGACCGGTTCGGTTCGGTTTACGGTTGGCTTCATGAGAACTGAACTGGTCCAAACCAAACCGGTATTACTTCCATTTACTTGCCATTTATTATTTAAAATAAATTAATATCGAATCATTTATAGCCATCTTCTCTCTATATTATTATTGAAACTGTTATTGATATTTTTCTTGAAGTTTTATTATTATATTCTCTTTAATATAGCTTTGGAATCTTCATTTTTTCACTATTTTATATATTTGTCATATATTTAATTTATAATACAAATCTCCATATAAGAACTAAGCATATCTCCATATATATTATATATTATAGTCATGTCTATTTCGTTGGGATAGATATTATACATATATTATAATGAAACTTTGCAATAATGACATCAAATAGCCATATGAACATAGCAATTAGCTATTGTCTCAGTAGACGTTGGTGGCATAATTGTAATTGGTATTGAAATATATTCTTTTAAATTTCTAAATAGTGTTGGTTTAAAAACCTAATAAAACCGATTCAACCGAACCGAAGTAAACCGTATAAATTGGATTGGATTGGATTTTTCTTGTTGTCATCCAAAAACCGAACCAAACCGTATGCTTTATATATTTTTGGATCGGATGATATTTTGTCTCAAAACCGATCCAAACCGAACCACGAACACCCCTAACATAATCGTTCTTATTCTCTTTGCATATATGATTACACATCTTATAATCAAAATTATAATAAATCATATTTGAATTAATGATTTAATCAGAATTATAGCTTTCATTACCACTGTTGGCACTACAATATTTAGGCTCTCCAGCAACAATTGAAAAACGTTGCCAGAACTCTGAAAATCGTTGCCTAAAACAATATGGGACTTTTTCTAGGCGTCTCCCGTGCGAGCGTTGCCTATTGTTTGAGGCGACGTTTTTTTATGTTTTTTGGGAACGCTTTTGAAAAACGTCGCCTATAGTAAAGGAATAGGGGACGATTATTTACGGCCTCTGAGACAACGTTTTTTAAGCGTTGCGTTGCCAAATTCGGCTAAAATTAACAATCGTTGCCTTAAACCTGAATCAAGAAGATCGTTTTTGAAGTGTAGCCATAGCTTATAGGTTGTTGTTTTGTAGTGTCCACATAAAATATACAATTTTGCAATTATTATCAAAATAATATAGTCAATAATAATTGGCTTCAAAAATAATATTGATTATATAACTTAAACCATACATCCATAAAAGTTGTAATATAATAAAATCGAGTTCAAACTTTAATTCAAGATATAGTATATAGAGTACACAAAATGCCTAACGTAACAATATTACTTTTAATACTTTGAAGTATGACCCTAGTAAAATAACTAAAAACATAGTTCAACAAAAGAACAAAAATCATATTTCAAGTTTAAAGCTTTCAACTACAAGCCAAAAAAAAGACATCATCCAACTCATTCAAGTTTGTCTTCTAGGAGTAAAGCATCCAGATCGTCCTCTTGAAATTCGTTAGATATGTCATCCTCCATAAACTCTTCATCTACGTCGTCCTCTTGAAATTCACCATCTATATCCTCCTCTTGAAATTCATCATCTAGATCTATGTCGTCCTCTTGAAATTCGTCATCTATGTCGTCCTCTTGAATTTTATCATTTAGGTCGTCCTCTTGAATTTTATCATTTATGTCGTCCTCTTGAATTTCATCATTTATATCGTCCTTTTCAACATCTTCATTGATACATTGCTGCATAAGAAAATAAAATAAAACACATTAACCATAAGTATTTTTGGTCCAATGGACAATTAAGACATCAAAAAGAATTAAACCTCGCACAAATAAAAACTAAACCAATGAGCAAAAAACATTGTTTATATTCTTCACATCTCATGGATGTGAATTAATTATGAAGGTTTTTAATGGATGTGAATTTTCGTTCTAAACTGTAATAGGTGACATGAGCTTACTAGCAAATAAATCAATTATGAAAACCATTCTGTTTTTGGCTCACTATTCAGGACTTACAATAGTCTTTAACTGTATGTATGTATGAATAACTTGTGCTATCCTTTTATGTTTATTTTTTGGAGTAAATGAACTCTGATGAACACTCTTACTTGTTGTATCTTCTTTGGTGTTCAGTATCATATGGATAAATTTACAGCATACATAGTGAGTGTTATCAAACAAGGGGGTCTCATAATCTTATGTAAATAATACATGAAATCATTATTATGAAATATGAAACTAATTACCTTTTTCTTCTTCTCTATTTGTGATTGCATCTTCTTCGTTGACTTTTGCCCGATTTTGAACACTTTCTTGTCGAGTTCCTTTTTTTGATTGATTTTGATTAGAGCTACGGTTAACGCTGCTGCCCGGTTTTTCACCATTGATTGACTTGGTTGCATCCATTTCCTTTGACTTGTGAAGATTTACATAATCATCAATCAACATTGATGGGCATTTTGGCACCCTGTTTAGCTTTTGAGAGCATTCAGCTTTTGACATCATTGTGTCCAAAGATAGAGTTTTCGGCACAACAACATGAAAACTTAGCAAATAAGTTACATACCTTTCTCTAGTCATGGCCACATTGGTTCTTTGCCGATTTGAAAGAAAACCGACTTTTCCACTCCCATTTGATCTAACAGTAGACATTATTATAATATCTTCCTCTCCACCTTGAAAACCGCCAATAGAACGAACACTCACAGAGAAATCAGTATCAGAAACAGAAGTGTACTCCTTAATTTTGTCCTGGATTGCATAGACTTGAGCATTATATGGAGAGATAACTCCAATGATAACTTTCTCTTGTGTCCTCTTAAACTCTAAAATTAAGAACATACACATATTAATTATACACATATTAATAGAAAACATAACCACAAATGTTAAAGAGAATAATAACCTTTTTTGAGGTTTTTAATCATCTCAGAAATGACAGCAACCTCAACCATGTTCATCAAGCTGTGTCCGCGGCCAGATTTCTCCTTACGCTTAGCAATGTTAATAAAAGAATAAGACGAATATAATTCTCCTTCAAGGAAACTCTTATTGTAGCTTTCTTCCATAACAAAAGGGGCATCTGAGATCTTTTGATCATAGAACTCTTTGCTTGGAAATAAGCTTATGTTTGGATGCATTCGATACTGAACATTAAGCATATGTTTCTTGTACCCTAATATTACCAGTCTCTCAAACATACTTCTTCCAAATCCACAACTATCAGCAATCTAAAAAAAATTCAAACATCATAAACATACTTAATTAAAGGCAAAAAAAATCAAGATACAATAAAACTAAATTCAATAATCAGGTACCTTGCTTTTCACCAGTGCTGGCAGTTGCTTCTCATCACCTATAAGAATGCAATGCTGAAGACCAGGTAGCTGTAAGGGGATTGTGGATTCACACTCTTTCAACTAGGCCGCTTCGTCAATTACTAGAAACTTTACCTGAGTCATTCCTTCAGTGTAGAGTTTAATAGAACTAGAAACAGTGCACAAAACCAGACATGCATTGGACAAGCAAAACTTTTCTATTTGATTTCTCCCATTGAGTTCAGGAAGCAAAATAGAACTGGAAAGCAAACTGAGTATTTTCAAGAAATCATCAATTTCAGAGTTTGATGGTAGAAAGCAAGAAGGAATTCTTTCTTTTTCGCTAGCATCAAGAGTTTGCTTAAACTTTGCTGGACCCAATGAAATTCCAATTGACCTCAATAGTTCAATAGCTCGAAACATTTTCTTCACTGTTGCAAGTGAAATAAAAGACTTGGGCAGTTGAGTGTATAAAGTTTGTATCAAAAACTTGAGCTTCTCACTTAATTCACAAAATGTCTTCTTCACAAACTGCTCCAATGTCATGAAACTTTTAATATTATCCATCTTGTCGGAATATTCATCTGCAATATTGATCCACAACTTCTGCACATATTCCTCCAATGTGATAATATGATCATCATTCCTACTAATTCGCCTGTACATGCAGAAAGAGGATAACACATGACTATGTTTTTCATTGACAAATTCCTCAAGGGACTTAAGGCCAATCTCTGAAAAATATTGCTTTTCGGGATCTTGAAGAAACTGGGACATGGACTCCAAGGTACGCTTCCATCCGGTTAATGAAGAAAAGCACTGCATGAGGTTTTTCACCCGATAATCAAGAAAGATATCACCAAGACCTGGATAACAATCAACTTTCATTCTTTTACCATTTCCAAAGAGCACAATGTCACCTAAACCATATGTATCATACTCAAGGGATTCCATAACTAAACTATGCAACCGAGTTGCGACTTACAAAATCGCAGTATTTGTTGGTGCACAAGTTAGTGTCCTTGTTTTCAACTTGAGAAGAGAAAATAGCAGGCATGCAACTGTCTTTGTTTTCCCAGTTCCAGGTGGACCCCATATAAGTTTGGTATTAGCATGACAATAGTTTAACATACCAACACAGCTTGAAACAGCTTCTTCCTGTGAATCATTCAAATTTTGAGAACGAATTATGTCTTCTTTAGTGTAAGAATATTAACTACAAAATTTGAAGTTTTCTCCACCCTGAAACACAAAAGCAAGTATAAAAAAATGTTACATTCATATATAATCAAACTGCATAAAAAAAACTCCATTGTTCTAAACTAGATATGAACTCAAATTTGAACACGACTGAGTTTTCCTTATTTGAACTGAGAAACTAACAAAGAAAACAAATGAAAAAATGATTCTTACATCATGACAAGGCCGCAACACTTTTTTAATAAGGCCAAGGTGGTCACCGTCTGATTGTGAGTTCAAGGCTTTCCAAATACGAACATTTGTTGTCATGTTCATAAGATAAACTGCATACATTTTCTGTTTATCATTATACCTGAAATCAGTTTCAGTCATGCATTTCGATGACATTATCGAGACTTCACCAGAAAATTCATCTTTTGGGGCAACAACATAGCCAACATTGTAGGGATTGTATACTTTTCTTAATTTGTCGCGTATAATCAACGACGACAACAACAACACCAACACAGACATGTCTATAGCAGCGACCTCCTCACAAAATCATCAATTGTAAAATATACATGTCATTCTCCATCTATATTAATATGACAATATAAACAAACCCAAATAGACATTTTATCAAACAAGATGCATGCATACAAGAAATCCGTATAATCAATGAATCCTACAACTCAGATTTGGAGTTTATAATATGTTTACCTGAGTATCAATGGAAGATGGAAGATGTTGGTAGATCTTTCTCTTGAACCTGAATTTCATCGATTTTACAGTTAATTAGATAAACCCATAATTAAAAAGCTTTTAATTTGTGAAAAGTAAAAATTCTAAGTAGAATTTCACCTGATTCTGAGAAGAAAGCTCGTGGAGGCGTTCTTGAAGGACGAATTTGTTGGATTTGAAAAACAATTTTGCTGATGTTTGAGATTTTTGAAGAAGATGTGTTTTACTGCGTATGTTTGGAAGTATAGTAACAGTGACCCATACTTTGGTCCAATTTGGAACAATGGGTACCGGTTATTTTTTAATTTAATAAATGGGTACCAGTTTGGAACAATGAAAAATATTTTAAATTCCTGTGTTAGAAAATTTTTTATTTTCAGTTTAATGAATTTTTTTTTAATATATATATATATATATATATATATATATATATATATATATATATATATATATATATATATATATATATATATATATATATATATATATATAATTTTTTATTTTCTGTTTAATTGAAATTTTTTATTTTTAAATTCCTGTGTTCGAAAAATATTTTTTTTTATATATATTAATAATGTTTAGAGAAAAATATTTGTTTTTTAGTGTATAAGTTTTGGAGGGAAGATTACCACCAAAAATTTGATAATTCTAAAAAAATTTATACAACATTTCAGAAATGTAGCCTTTTATTAGAACTAATGTAACAATCTAAAAATGTCCCCAAAAATATTTTAGGGGACAATTGTCAAACATTGCTAAAGAAATAATATTTTAATGCTCTAAAATCGTCCCCAAAAGCAGTTAAGGGCACAATTAACAACCGCTGGCAAAAAAATAAAAGAGTATCGCTCCATAAACGTCCCCAAAACTATTTTAGGCGACGATTATCAAGGGTTGCAAACATATTTTTGACAACAATCGTAAATCGTTGCCTATATGAATTTAAGGCAACAATTTCTACATGCTACCTAAAAAAGTGTTGTCAGAGACAACAAATGTTGTAGTGTGGAATTTAAGAGGGATTTCTCAAAAAAAATTATTCTTAGTATAATAATCTCAAAAAATAAATTTTAATTAAATTATTAGTCACAAGTCAATCAAATTAAAATAAGAGGGCGGTGCTAGCCGTTTTCAGAGAATGACAAAATTGACGATTAACATTGCCATGGAAATAGCTTCTCTATTTATTAGTTATAGAGATCTACTAAAATCCTAATACTTTTATTCTTATTGTTACATAAATCATATATATATATATATATATATATATATATATATATATATATATATATATATATATATATATATATATATATATATATATATATATATATATATATATATATATATATATATATATATATATATATATATATATATATATATATATATATATATATATATATATATATATATATATATATATATATATATATATATATATATATATATATATATAAGCACAACACAAATAAGTAATAATGACTGATAAGAATAATTTTCTTTTGATAGTGTTTCTTACGATATTTTTGGTATCACATAAATACTCTATTGCAAACCAAATCATGTTCATATATCAACATGTTTAATCAGAATTATTAGAAAAATTTGAGCTTATTCAAATAGCTACAATCAAAGAAAATTATAGAAAATAAAATTGTGATTAAAGAATAAAATGGAGATTAAGCCGTGGTTACAGAAAATTAGTTTACCTAAAAATATGGATGAACAAAAAAGTAACCAGTTTTTATTTGGAGCTTTTGGATAACAACCAGATTATAATTGAATTTATTGATGGATAACAAAACCATTTATCAATTAACCCGTTGATAACCATTTAAATGGGTTTAGATTTAATTATGGTTTTAGGCTTTATAACCAAATATTTTGTAAGGATATTAAAAAAAAGTTGGGTGGGCCGTGGCGCACCAGGTGCCGCCAGAGAGGATTACCGTCATAATAAAGAAAGGAACTTCAAGATTCATTTGAATTCATGTTTAAAGGTTTATAAAGAGGCTTCCTTCAAAGTGATAAATGTAAGTAGGATAGGAAATCACCCCCTTGTGAACATAAATATCTTAAGTTATATACAATGGCCGCTACTACAAAACGCGTAAATAACAACGCGATGATCACCATAGTTCTTTTTTACACCGTGGTAACATCTTTAAACTAAGGCGCTAGCATATTATTTTTGTTTTTTAATTAAAAATTAATTGTATATAACAATAGTTATGGATTCAACTGTGGTGATACCATCATGTTTCATGGATTCGAACCTCAACGCCCTCATATATATTATTCCTTTAATGTTAAGATGCGTTTTTTTCATTTATTTTTAAATAAAAAATTTAAAGTATTATGATTATGGTTTATGTGTTTCACCGTTGTGACACGTTTATATATATCACCACAGTTGGTTTTGTAAATCGTTGTGAGTATATTTATATAGAAGCGAATTAACACTCACTCTTTGACATTAGCGTCATATCTTTCACAATAAAATCCTAGAACCCATTTTTCTCTTCTTCATCATTATTGTAGTCGTCAATCTTGTTCTTACATAAAGGTATTATTCTTTTTACTTATTCTCTCGTTTTGGTGTATGTTGTTGTTATATTTCACATGGTTTTCCTATAATTTTCTTCTTATAATGCTATTCCAAATTTCATCCACCTTATATTTCTTTTTCATGACTTCACAAACTAGATGAACCTCATATGGTGACGAAATGGTGGTAGAAAGCGTAGAATATGAGTTGATAATGGTACATATGATTTGTATAGCAATGGAAAAAAATACAAGAAGTGTGAAGTCATTTTGAAAACTTCATTCACCTTGTATTTCTTTTTCATTGCTTCACAAACTAGATGAACTTCATAGGTCCACGATTATTTAAACTAAAAGGTGTGATCTATAAACAACTTAATATATTTTGTGTATTGTATGCTGTTAGTGATATTATTTTGTTTTTATATGATGTTTTTGTTGACAAATATTCTCAAAACAAGAATAAAACATTTCTAACTTATAAGAAAAAGGCTTCTTGTGACTTAACAATGTTTTGTTCTTTAAATTCTTATACAGATGGACATGTCAAGATGAAGTATAGTTTATTATATACTATGTATATTGTTTGTTTAACTAACCTTTTAATGGAAATGCAACCATTTAAATTGGCATAGAAACTATAATCTGAATATTAAGATGTATTTGAAAACTTACATATATCAATCACTATATTACGAATTGCATATGTCTCATTCAGCATATTTTATATTCTTTAACACATAATATATGATTCAATAGTCGAATTTCTACAATACATCGATATCTATTATTCTATTTTACCTTGTCGTCGTCACTTATCATCGTGATTGTTAAGATCATGATTGTTATGATGATAAGTCATCATAACAATCACGATGATAAGCAATGATGATGAGGTAAACAATAATAAAAGATATTGATGCATTGAATTAATCTGACTATTGAACCATATATGTGTTAAAGAACATAAAATGTGTTGAATGAGATGCATGCAATTTTGAATACAATGATGTGTTTAAGTTGATTTTCAAGAATAGTTTAATTTTCATATTATATAATTTTTTTAATCAATTTTAATGGTTGTATTTCTTTAAAGAGGTGTATGGTAAAACAAGAAATATACATTTGTATTTAATAAGCTATGAGTATGTTCCACAATGGTTTTTTTATATTAACAGTGATCTAATATAATTTATTTACTGCTAGGTTTGGAACCCAATACCATACCTATCACAACAGTTAATAAATATAACTGTTGTGATTCACGTGAACTTACCAATATACTATAACAATTTCAGGATCGTGATTGTTAATAACGAATTTATAATAACACTCTACACAACAACTCCTGATCATGTGTGATTATATGTATTTACTAACTATTGTTAAATAAGTTTTTTGTAATAATTGACAAATGTATGAAGAACAATATTTATTATTTTTTGTCTAATTACATAACCCAAGTATTAGAAACAATTTGACTAATTGAATACAAAAAGATGATTAATGTTCTTGATTTATTACTACTCTCAATCATCAATAGGACGTTTGGGGTACTTAGTTAAGCGTTTATCATATAAGAGCTTTTCACTTTAATTCATTGATCTATTTGTTTTTTATATGCATATTAATAACTAATTGCATTATCATTTGTTTTCAATTTTTGTTATAACTATAATTTGAAATGGATGGAAATCAATGATGGGGCGAGGGTAGACTTCACATAACTGTTTTCATAAGTTACTTTACAAAGTTTATCATGATCAATATTTTTAAAAACAAACGGTTATAATTAATTTAGATTTTATATTTAATTAGATATTAATTTATATTTAAGAATATCTTTTAGATTGTTTATATCTTTGTTAGAAGATATATATCTTAGATCTTCTTATATCTTTGTTAGAAGATATATTTTAGATTTAATTTTGTATATAAATAACCTAGTGAAGTAGGTTATTGTAATTCATTGTAAATCCTTATTTTTAAAACTGTCAGTGAATATTCCTTTTACCTTTTATCTCTTCCTTGTGCACCAACAATTGGTATCAGAGCTACTGGTTAGAAACTCTGGAATTTGGAGAAATTCTGGGATTTGGGAAACATTATTTTTCATTGAGTTTCTGCGTATTGCACAAGGTAGAAGATGAATGAGAACGACGATGATATTCATTCTAAGCTTCCAGTATTTGATGGCAAAAATTGGAATCGTTGGAAGATCCAGATGCGTGTGTTATTTGGTGCTCAACATGTGTTAGATCTTGTCACCGATGGTTATGATCTGTTAGAAGCAGATGCAACAGAGGCCCAAAAGATAGCACAACGGCGCTAAGAAAGAATGATCAGAAGGCGTTGTTCTACATTCATCAATGTGTGGATGCAAATGTGTTTGAGAAGATTGTTGATTCTGAAACAGCAAAGGCTGCGTGGGAAACACTGATCAGATATTACGGTGGTGACGCATCAGTGAAGAAGGTGAAGCTTCAGTCTCTCAGAAACAATATGAGAATCTCAACATGAAGGAAAACGAGAAGGTTTCTGAGTACATCTCTAGAGTGATTCTGACCACTAATGAGATGAAAGCTTGTGGAGAAACTCTTTCTGAACAAGTAATCATTGAGAAGATCTTGAGATCTTTAACTTCTCAGTTTGATTACATTGTGGTAGCAATTGAATAATCCAAATATCTGAGCATCATGAGAGTAGAAGAGCTGAAAAGTAGTCTAGAAGCGCATGAGTTGCGTATGACTGCAAGAACTTCTGAGAGGGAAGTAGAGCAACAAGCTCTCTAGGTAACTTCTGGTAAGAAGCATCAGAAGCAGACTTGGTCAAAATCCAGGAAGAAAACTAAAGGTTGTCAAAGGTCATAAGCTTCAAACTCTGATAGGCAGAAGAATATCCAAAAGGGAAAGGAGAATTCTGACAAGAAGAATGTTCAGTGTTACTGTTGCAAGAACTTTGGTCACTATGCCAGAGATGACTGGTCCAACAAAGAAAGGAAGTCAAAAGAATAAAATATAGTAAGAGGAGAGTTTGATGATGAACCTGTGCTATTGTTGGCTTCTGAACCTGATGATTTGAATTCATCATAATGGTGGTATATAGACACAGGGTGTTCAAATCATCTTACTGGAAACAAGAAGTGGTTGGTTGATTTTGACTCTGGAAAGAGTACAAAGATCAAACGTGCTGATGATAAATACCTCAATGCAGAAGGTATGGGGAATGTCAGAATCATTCTAAACAATGGGAAAGCAGCAGTGATCCAGAATGTATGGTATGTACCTGACATGAAAAATAATCTGATGAGTATGAGTCAACTGGTTGAGAAATGCTTTGCAGTTACCATGAAGGACAATCTTCTGAAGCTGTATGACTGTAATCAGAAGCTGATTATGGAGTCAAAACAGGGAACGAATAAAATATTCAAGGTGAATGTTATAATTGCAGACTCTGTATGTCTTAGTGCAACAAGTGTTGTCAAGGAGAGTGAGTTGTGGCACAAAAGATTTGGTCATCTGAATTTCAGAAGTTTAGGGCATCTGAAATAAAAAAATCTGGTACATGGAATTCCTACAATCAAGAAGCCTGAAAAGTCATGCAATGTGTGCATGGAAGGGAAGCAACCAAGATTACCATTTGCATCAGAAGTAGCTCCAAGAGCAAAGCAAGCCTTGGGAGTAGTACATTCTGATGTGTGCCTTCCGTTTCCAATAGCATCGACTGAAGGGAATAAATGTTTTGTGTTATTTATTGATGAGTTCACCAGAATGGCATGGGTATCTCTCTCATAAAGTTCAAACACAAGGTGTTTGCTTAATTCAAGAAGTTCAAACTGAAGGCTGAGAATCAGAGTGGCCAGACTCTAAAGATTCTTAGAACTGATGGTGATGGTGAGTCTAACTCCACATAATTCAGAAGTTTCTGTGAGGAGAATGGAATTGAGCATGAGGTTACTTCTCCATATACTCCTCAACACAATGGTCTTACTGAAAGAAGAAACCATACTTTGCTTGATATGGTGAGAAGCATGCTGAAAGAGAAAAAGCTTCCTCATACTCTGTGGGGAGAAGTTGTTGAAACTGCATGATATGTGATCAACAAATGTCCAACAAAGAAATTGAAAGAAATAGTTCCTATTCAGAAGTGGACTGGAGATAAGCAAAGTGTTAGTCATCTGAAGGTGTTTGGTTCTATATGTTATAAACATGTCCCAGAAGTCAGAAGACAGAAGCTGGATGATAGAAGTAAAGTGATGTTGCTGGTGGGGTACCACAGTACAGGTTTGTACAAACTTTATTGTCCAAAAACTAACAAAGTTGAGTTCAGTAGAGACGTAATTGTAGAGGAATTAGAAGTTTGGAATTGGGAAAAGTCAGAAATACATGTTTCTAAAGCTGGTAAAGACTCTGACTCTGAAGAAGATACATAAGGAGAAGATGATTCTGACTCTGACTCTGATGGTGATCCAGACTCTAAAGACAATCAAAGTTCTGGAGAAAGGCCAATTTCTAAAGTAAGTGCTTCTGAAGCGAAAAGTTCTGGTGTCTAAAGTTATGAAGGTCCAGTTCAGAGGCAACAAAGAGTCAGAAGCATCCCAAGAAGATTTGCAGAGTCTGACATGTTGCAAGATACTGAAGTAGACTCTGAAGGATAATTTATTCAATGTGCAATGTTAGTAGACTCTGAACCCATGAGTATAGAAGAGGCTCTTAAGCAACAAGTTTGGTTACAGACCATGAAAGAAGAACTTGATGCTATAGAGAGAAACAAGACTTTGAAGCTGACAGAACTTCCAAAGGGCAAGAAAGCCATCAACGTCATATGGGTTTTCAAGCAGAAGCTAAATCCAGATGGATCAATTAGAAAACACAAAGAAAGATTAGTAGAAAGAGGCTTTCTACAGAAGCCTGGGCTGGATTACTTTGAAGTGTTTGCACCTGTAAAAAGATGCTGAATGTGTTTCCAAGACCACTCTCCAAGAGATGAATGCTCGTTACCATAATTAGCTTATTTACCGGTAGTTAGTTCCAAGACATCAACCTTTTCACTAACTCATGTTGTTTGAACATATTATGCAATTCAAACATGTCAAAAACAAATTCAAGTTTAACTTGTACCGAGGAAAAATAAGACAAACATGAAAGGTTAAATTTTTTTTCCATCTTAACCTTCAAGGTTTTGTTTCGAGGAAAGGGAACCCTGGTAATTCAAAGGTCAATTGGCAAGTTAGCAAAGCCTGGTCAAGAGATTCAAACTCAAATACTTTAAAGGATTCAAACTCATTACACATCTGAGTTCATTCATTTGGTTAACTAAATAAGAAAAAGATCATCTAAATCTCCTTATATTTTTATTTTATCCCTTCAAAATAAAAATAAAAATAAAAGCACTATATTTCGCACCCAATAATTTTTATATTGTCAGGTTAGCAAGTTACTTTTCAAAAAAGTTTCCTTGACTTCTAAAATGATTTTAATTTATGTGTCTTGAAATATGTTTGTTTTGATATGTCTTTGTTTCGATATATAAATAACTAAGAGTTTATAGTATAATGTATAAGTTTATAACAAAATATAAAATTAACTCAATCTCTTTTCAATATCTATATGTTGCCTTTAAAAACTATGTTGAAGAGTTTATAAAAATAAGATGAAAGCAACAACATATAAACATTGGCGTAAGTCATTTCCATAAGTTTTCCCAACTAGCAGAAAGCATGCTAGACTTTAGCATGAAAATATTTTTACTAGGACTCAAATTTAAAATATCATATTAAACAACATCAAAGCCAAATAGCCAAATAGAAAACGGGAAAATTTTATTAGATATCACTTTTAGGAAGAGTAAAAAAATGAAATTGGAATGTCATGGGTTTTACCTGGAGCCATATAGCCAAATGAATCAATAACAACTGACATAGTAGCAAGCTCACCAGGTTGTATCAACATCCTATCCAAACCAAAATCGGCAACTTTTGCATTGAATTGAGAATCCCAAAGAACGTTACTTGTTTTCACATCTCTATGAACAATAGGTGGTGAACATTCATGATGCATATAGCTCAAACCTTGAGCAACACCAATAGCTATATGCATTCTCTTTGTCCAATCAAGAACAACACGATGAACCGAACTTGACAGCATAATTGAAGACTTAATATTATTTTTCTTGCACAACCATCTATCAAGACTCCGGTTTTTGACATGTAAACAAGTAGCATCTTATCATTATTAGCGATACAACACAACAATTTCACAATGTTTCGATGTCGAATGATGCTCAATATTTTAACCTCAGTGTGAAACGACTTCTCAAGATTATTTTATAATTTTTTGTTTTCCCAGATCATCTTCACAGCTACATAGCCTAATCCATCAACAACAACTCTATAAACAGTTCCATATCCAGCACTTCCTATGATATTATGTTCTTTTATTAATGATATTATATCTGATTCGGTGAAATTTAGTCTCTTAAATGAAGTGAGTTTCCATGATGAGTTATCAAATCCCTGTTAGGGAATGTTACGACTCTGCAGATTTAGTTTGTTCCACCTAGGAGTGGATGGATTTGCATTAATATAAATGTAGCTTGTAAAAATGGCATTATTGGTTGTGGAGGTGTGATTCAAGGGGATGTAGGAGAATGAATTAGTGGTGTTTCAAAATTTACCAGGCGGGGCGATCCATATCTTGCTGAAATCTGGAATCTTTATGAAGAGTTGCAACTGGCTAGAAATCTGAATTTTAGTAAGGTAGAAATGCGTGATGATTCACTGGTAGTGGTGTAGGATGTCAAAGAGAAGCGAAATATCCATCGCAATGGGAATAATTTGGTGTTCAAGATCGTTAACATGTGGGATCTAGATTGGAAGGTGGAAATCACTCATGTTCAATGGGAAGCTAATCAACTGGCGGAGGCTTTAGCTAATCATCGTTTCTCCTTAAAGGAATAGTATAGATTATCCGCGGATTATCTAGATAATTTTGAGCATATTGGTCGAGCTGATGAGAATAGAATTAGTTTTCCTAGAGTTGTTTGCTTATAGTTTGTTTTCTCCGCACTTTTAGCCATCTCTTCAATAAAAAAATTACATTTTTATTAAAACTTCATTTTTTTTCTCCAACTCACCTGTCCTTTTTTTAATATGGTTATTTAACAGGGTTGAATTTTCATGATTACTATTCATTTATAATAAAATCATTCATTTCAAATTTACATGCGTCGAAATATATTTTATACAATATCAAATAAATTTATCCGTTTGAGAGCATAAGTATCTTATTGTTAATAATTAAGATGCCTGTTGAACTATTATAATAACATTTTGTGTGATATTTATTTATTATTCTTTTATTTTATTAACTATCATTTTAACATTTTGCACATACTATATTTTATAATCAATTTATTTTTCTTATATATAGCAGAGGTCTCTACATTTTCTTTCTTAAACTATATTTTTTTTAATCATGTCTCGTTATATTAATATTTATATTGAAGTTTAATGTATTTAATTAATAAAACATTTATGATAATACAACTCACATAAATAATTATAAATAAAAATATATATAATCAAATAACAGTTTAATTATTGTGATCATAAAATAATTATGAATTGATTCTATTTCATACAATTTTAATACAATTTAATTCATACATAACTTATTTTAACCATCAAACAACCTTACAATTCATTTGTGTGATGATACAATAATTATGAATGATTCATAACAGCAATCCAAATAAATTATATAAATTTCATCATTTACCTTCTACTCTTCTACTTTACTGATTTTTTAATTGGGAGTGTGACAAACATTATATATAAACGTTCTATTTCATTTATTTATACATTTTATATCATGTTTAATGTAGTTAAATAATCCAATAATGCTACAAAACTTAATGTCATGTAGAGTTCAAAATCTTGATAAAAGAGGTGTTATTTTTTTCTTGACTAAACTTGTTAAAATTGTTAAATTTGAGATGATTTTCTTTTCTTGAGTATCAAATAATAGTAATCATAATTACAATTCAATTTGATAAAAATATGAATCGAAATATAACGTAATATATTTATATAATTGTACTTAATTTTACTTACAAAATAATTGAAATTCAATTTTTTATTTATATAAAAATTTTACTTAATTTTTTTCTTCTATTTCTTAATATTTATGTAGATTTAAGTCAAATGGTGATTTAAATAATTTAAAATTACTAACATGTAAAATTTATTTTATAGCTTTATTTCATTTATTTTAATTATTTTGAAAATTTAAATTGTTATTTTTTCATGAATAAAAAAATTACTGGTAAAATATTGCTAATTTTTATATGAGAAATATTAAATAAAAACAAAACACTCATATTATAAATGATTTTTTAAAACTACAATAATAATCAATATGAATTAAATAAAATTTACTCGTACATGTCACATGTAAAAGTTTGATTAAATTTTGAATTTGATAAATTTAATAAGAATTGAAAATAAAAGAAAAATTGATTTTATTACATTTAAAGAAAATTGTTTATATAAGAAATTTTGAAAGAGATTTGGTAACATCGATATTATTTATTTACATTGAGAGCCAATAATTATAAAATTAAGAGAATTGAAATATATTAAAGTTGAATATAGGTAAAACAAATACATTAATCAATAGAAGAAGTGTTCTATAATGTCCATTGTCCATCTCTATTAAAGAAGTGTTCCAAAATATCCAATGTCCATTGCCCATCTCTATTAAAAGCATGACAAAAACAATGAATTGTTTTTTAAAAAATTCTGTGTAATAAAGATTGTTTTTAAATATGAATAAAAGAATTCGCTTTAGGCATGTAGTAGAGAGATCAGCATAATTCGTACTATCAACTAAATAACTTAAAAGTGGTAACTATAGAAAACTCACATCGTAAAGTTGTATAGGTTTCCGTAATAGTTTTCGGTATCAGACAATAGAAATTGTGATTTAATATTTAATTTTTTATCTTTAAATTTTTTTATTATAATAAAAAAGTAAATATATTTTTCTCTTTAATTCTGATTTTTTTTCCAATATTAGTACAAATTGCTGAAAAATGAATAACTAAAATAATACCTGAATTTTAGTCCAGAGAATACACTTTTTATTTATTGCAGTCACATAATTTTAACCAATGCTGATTGAGTTTTTATACCAAAAAAATAATATAGTGGTTGAGTTTAGTAGAACACAAATCACAATTTTAATTTGAATTGGTTTGTAGAAACCTGTAAGTCCAGCGAGACATTTTCAACATCCAGACATGAATCGTACTTGGGTTGCATGTTAATCTAGCTACTATCATTATCAATATCCAACTTAGACTCTCTTTTTGAATTTCTAAGAAGTGGAACAACGTCATTGTTATGTTCAATATTCCTCTCTCCATAACCAAAAAATTCAGCATAATTGAGCAATACTTAGAACACCTCTTTCATGGAAGGTCTACTAGATGGAAGTGTTGAAGTACACATAACACCAAGTTTGAAAACTTTGCACATTTCATCTATGTGAATTGGTTCTATAACTTCTTTGTTAAGCAACTCTTCAATACTGCTTCATGCTGAATGTGTTTCCAAGACCACTCTCCAAGAGATGAATGCTCGTCACCATAATTAGCTTTTTTTACCGGTAGTTAGTTCCAAGACATCAACCTTTTCACTAACTCTTGTTGTTTGAATATATTATGCAATTTAAACATGTCAAAAACAAATTCAAGTTTAACTTGTACCGAGGAAAAATAGGACAAACATGAAGGGTTGAAATTTGTTTCCATCTTAACCCTCAAGGTTTTGTTTTGGGGAAAGGGAACCCTGGTAATTCAAAGGTCAATTGGCAAGTTAGCAAAGCCTGGTCGATAGATTAAAACTCAAATACTTGAAAGGATTCAAACTCATTACACATCTGAGTTCATTCATTTGGTTAACTAAATAAGAAAAAGATCATCTAAATCTCCTTATATTTTTATTTTTATCCCTTCAAAATAAAATAAAAAATAAAAACACTATATTTCGCACCCAATAATTTTTGTATTGTCATGTTAGCAAGTAACTTTTCAAAAAAGTTTCCTTCTAAAATGATTTCAATTTATGTGTCTTGAAATATGTTTGTTTTGATATGTCTTTGTTTCGATATATATATATATATATATATATATATATATATATATATATATATATATATATATATATATATATATATATATATATATATATATATATATATATATATATATATATATATATATATATATATATATATATATATATATATATATATATATATATATATAATTAAGAGTTTATAGTATAATGTATAAGTTTATAACAAAATATAAAATTAACTCAATCTCTTTTCAATATTTATATGTTGCCTTTAAAAGCTATGTTGAAGAGTTTATAAAAATAAGACGAAAGCAACATATAAACATTGCCGTAAGTCATTTCCATAAGCCTTCCCAACTAGCAGAAAGCATGCTAGACTTTTGCATGAAAATATTTTTACTAGGACTCAAATTTAAAATTTCATATTAAACAACATCAAAGCCAAATAGCCAAATAGCAAAGGGGAAAATTTTATTAGATATCACTTTTAGCAAGAGTAAAAAATAAAATTGGAATGTCATGAGTTTTACCTGGAGCCATATAGACAAATGATTCAATAACAACTGACATAGAAGCAAGCTCACCAGGTTGTATCAACATCCTATCCAAACCAAAATCGGTAACTTTTGCATTGAATTGAGAATCCCAAAGAACGTTACTTGTTTCCAAATCTCTATGAACAATAGGTGGTGAAGATTCATGATGCATATAACTCAAACCTTGAGCAACACCAATAGCTATATGCATTCTCTTTGTCCAATCAAGAACAACACGATGAACCGAACTTGACAGCATATTTGAAGACTTAATATTATTTTTCTTGCACAGCCATCTATCAAGACTCTGGTTTTTGACATGTAAACAAGTAGCATCTTATCATTATTAGCGATACAACACAACAATTTCACAATGTTTCGATGTCGAATGATGCTCAATATTTTAACCTCAGTGTGAAACGACTTCTCAAGATTATCGTCTAATTTTTTGTTTTCCCAGATCATCTTCACAGCTACATAGCCTAATCCATCAACAACAACTCTATAAACAGTTCCATATCCACCACTTCCTATGATATTATGTTCTTTCATTAATGATATTATATCTGATTCGGTGAAATTTAGTCTCTTAAATGAAGTGAGTTTCCATGATGAGTTATCAAATCCTTGCTAGGGAGTGTTACGACCTTACAGATTTAGTTTGTTCCACCTAGGAGTGGGTGGATTTGCATTAATATAGATGGAGCTTGTAAAAATGGCATTATTGGTTGTGGAGGTGTGATTCGAGGGGATGTAGGAGAATGAATTAGTGGTGTTTCAAAATTTACCAGGCGGGGCGATCCATATCTTGCTGAAATCTGGAATCTTTATGAAGAGTTGCAACTGGCTAGAAATCTGAATTTTAGTAAGGTAGAAATGCGTGATGATTCACTGGTAGTGGTGTAGGATGTCAAAGAGAAGCGAAATATCCATCGCAATGGGAATAATTTGGTGTTCAAGATCGTTAACATGTGGGATCTAGATTGGAAGGTGGAAATCACTCATGTTCAATGGGAAGCTAATCAACCGGCGGAGGCTTTAGCTAATCATCGTTTCTCCTTAAAGGAATTGTATAGATTATCCCCGGATTATCTAGATAATTTTGAGCATATTGGTCGAGCTGATGAGAATAGAATTAGTTTTCCTAGAGTTGTTTGCTTATAGTTTGTTTTCTCCGCACTTTTAGCCATCTCTTCAATAAAAAAAATTACATTTTTATTAAAACTTCATTTTTTTTCTCCAACTCACCTGTCCTTTTTTTAATATGGTTATTTAACAGGGTTGAATTTTCATGATTACTATTCATTTATAATAAAATCATTCATTTCAAATTTACATGCGTCGAAATATATTTTATACAATATCAAATAAATTTATCCGTTTGAGAGCATAAGTATGTTATTGTTAATAATTAAGATGCCTGTTGAACTATTATAATAACATTTTGTGTGATATTTATTTATTATTCTTTTATTTTATTAACTATCATTTTAACATTTTGCACATACTATATTTTATAATCAATTTATTTTTCTTATATATAGCAGAGGTCTCTACATTTTCTTTCTTAAACTATATTTTTTTTTAATCATGTCTCGTTGTATTAATATTTATATTGAAGTTTAATGTATTTAATTAAATAAAACATTTATGATTATACAACTCACATAAATAATTATAAATAAAAATATATATAATCAAATAACAGTTTAATTATTGTGATCATAAAATATTTATGAATTGATTCTATTTCATACAATTCTAATACAATTTAATTCATACATAACTTATTTTAACCATCAAACAACCTTACAATTCATTTGTGTGATGATACAATAATTATGAATGATTCATAACAGCAATCCAAATAAATTATATAAATTTCATCATTTACCTTCTACTCTTCTACTTTACTGATTTTTTAATTGGGAGTGTAACAAACATTATATATAAACGTTCTATTTCATTTATTTATACATTTTATATCATGTTTAATGTAGTTAAATAATCCAATAATGCTACAAAACTTAATGTCATGTAGAGTTCAAAATCTTGATAAAAGAGGTGTTATTTTTTTCTTGACTAAACTTGTTAAAATTGTTAAATTTGAGATGATTTTCTTTTCTTGAGTATCAAATAATAGTAATCATAATTACAATTCAATTTGATAAAAATATGAATCGAAATATAACGTAATATATTTATATAATTGTACTTAATTTTACTTACAAAATAATTGAAATTCAATTTTTTATTTATATAAAAATTTTACTTAATTTTTTTCTTCTATTTCTTAATATTTATGTAGATTTAAGTCAAATGGTGATTTAAATAATTTAAAATTACTAACATGTAAAATTTATTTTATAGATTTATTTCATTTATTTTAACTATTTTGAAAATTTAAATTGTTATTTTTTCATGAATAAAAAAATTACTGGTAAAATATTGCTAATTTTTATATGAGAAATATTAAATAAAAACAAAACACTCATATTATAAATGATTTTTTAAAACTACAATAATAATCAATATGAATTAAATAAAATTTACTCGTACATGTCACATGTAAAAGTTTGATTAAATTTTGAATTTGATAAATTTAATAAGAATTGAAAATAAAAGAAAAATTGATTTTAATACATTTAAAGAAAATTGTTTATATAAGAAATTTTGAAAGAGATTTGGTAACATCGATATTATTTATTTACATTGAGAGCCAATAATTATAAAATTAAGAGAATTGAAATATATTAAAGTTGAATATAGGTAAAACAAATACATTAATCAATAGAAGAAGTGTTCTATAATGTCCATTGTCCATCTCTATTAAAGAAGTGTTCCAAAATATCCAATGTCCATTGCCCATCTCTATTAAAAGCATGACAAAAACAATGAATTGTTTTTTAAAAAATTCTGTGTAATAAAGATTGTTTTTAAATATGAATAAAAGAATTCGCTTTAGGCATGTAGTAGAGAGATCAGCATAATTCGTACTATCAGCTAAATAACTTAAAAGTGGTAACTATAGAAAACTCACATCGTAAAGTTGTATAGGTTTTCGTAATAGTTTTCGGTATCAGACAATAGAAATTGTGATTTATTATTTAATTTTTTATCTTTAAATTTTTTTATTATAATAAAAAAGTAAATATATTTTTGTCTTTAACTCTGATTTTTTTCCAATATTAGTACAAATTGCTGAAAAATGAATAACTAAAATAATACCTGAATTTTAGTCCAGAGAATACACTTTTTATTTATTGCAGTCACATAATTTTAACCAATGCTGGTTGAGTTTTTATACCAAAAAAATAATATAGTGGTTGAGTTTAGTAGAACACAAATCACAATTTTAATTTGAATTGGTTTGTAGAAACCTGTAAGTCCAGCGAGACATTTTCAACATCCAGACATGAATCGTACTTGGGTTGCATGTTAATCTAGCTACTATCATTATCAATATCCAACTTTGACTCTCTTTTTGAATTTCTAAGAAGTGGAACAACGTCATTGTTATGTTCAATATTCCTCTCTCCATAACCAAAAAATTCAGCATAATTGAGCAATACTTAGAACACCTCTTTCATGGAAGGTCTACTAGATGGAAGTGTTGAAGTACACATAACACCAAGTTTGAAAACTTTGTACATTTCATCTATGTGAATTGGTTCTATAACTTCTTTGTTAAGCAACTCTTCAATACTGCTTCATGCTGAATGTGTTTCCAAGACCACTCTCCAAGAGATGAATGCTCGTCACCATAATTAGCTTTTTTTACCGGTAGTTAGTTCCATGACATCAACCTTTTCACTAACTCTTGTTGTTTGAACATATTATGCAATTTAAACATGTCAAAAACAAATTCAAGTTTAACTTGTACCGAGGAAAAATAGGACAAACATGAAGGGTTGAAATTTTTTTCCATCTTAACCCTCAAGGTTTTGTTTTGGGGAAAGGGAACCCTGGTAATTCAAAGGTCAATTGGCAAGTTAGCAAAGCCTGGTCGATAGATTAAAACTCAAATACTTTAAAGGATTCAAACTCATTACACATCTGAGTTCATTCATTTGGTTAACTAAATAAGAAAAGATCATCTAAATCTCCTTATATTTTTATTTTTATCCCTTCAAAATAAAAATAAAAAATAAAAACACTATATTTCGCACCCAATAATTTTTGTATTGTCATGTTAGCAAGTAACTTTTCAAAAAAGTTTCCTTGACTTCTAAAATGATTTCAATTTATGTGTCTTGAAATATGTTTGTTTTGATATGTCTTTGTTTCGATATATATATATATATATATATATATATATATATATATATATATATATATATATATATATATATATATATATATATATATATATATATATATATATATATATATATATATATATATATATATATATATATATATATATATATATATATATATATATATATATATATATATATATATATATATATATATATATATATATATATATATATATATATATATATATATAATTAAGAGTTTATAGTATAATGTATAAGTTTATAACAAAATATAAAATTAACTCAATCTCTTTTCAATATCTATATGTTGCCTTTAAAAGCTATGTTGAAGAGTTTATAAAAATAAGACGAAAGCAACATATAAACATTGCCGTAAGTCATTTCCATAAGCTTTCCCAACTAGCAGAAAGCATGCTAGACTTTTGCATGAAAATATTTTTACTAGGACTCAAATTTAAAATTTCATATTAAACAACATCAAAGCCAAATAGCCAAATAGCAAAGGGGAAAATTTTATTAGATATCACTTTTAGCAAGAGTAAAAAATGAAATTGGAATGTAATGAGTTTTACCTGGAGCCATATAGACAAATGATTCAATAACAACTGACATAGAAGCAAGTTCACCAGGTTGTATCAACATCCTATCCAAACCAAAATCAGTAACTTTTGCATTGAATTGAGAATCCCAAAGAACGTTACTTGTTTCCAAATCTCTATGAACAATAGGTGGTGAAGATTCATGATGCATATAACTCAAACCTTGAGCAACACCAATAGCTATATGCATTCTCTTTGTCCAATCAAGAACAACACGATGAACCGAACTTGACAGCATATTTGAAGACTTAATATTATTTTTCTTGCACAGCCATCTATCAAGACTCTGGTTTTTGACATGTAAACAAGTAGCATCTTATCATTATTAGCGATACAACACAACAATTTCACAATGTTTCGACGTCGAATGATGCTCAATATTTTATCCTCAGTGTGAAACGACTTCTCAAGATTATTGTCTAATTTTTTGTTTTCCCAGATCATCTTCACAGCTACATAGCCTAATCCATCAACAACTCTATAAACAGTTCCATATCCACCACTTCCTATGATATTATGTTCTTTCATTAATGATATTATATCTAATTCGGTGAAATTTAGTCTCTTAAATGAAGTGAGTTTCCATGATGAGTTATCAAATCCTTGCTAGGGAGTGTTACGACTCTACAGATTTAGTTTGTTCCACCTAGGAGTGGGTGGATTTGCATTAATATAGATGGAGCTTGTAAAAATGGCATTATTGGTTGTGGAGGTGTGATTCGAGGGGATGTAGGAGAATGAATTAGTGGTGTTTCAAAATTTACCAGGCGAGGCGATCCTTATCTTGCTGAAATCTGGAATCTTTATGAAGAGTTGCAACTGGCTAGAAATCTGAATTTTAGTAAGGTAGAAATGCGTGATGATTCACTGGTAGTGGTGTAGGATGTCAAAGAGAAGCGAAATATCCATCGCAATGGGAATAATTTGGTGTTCAAGATCGTTAACATGTGGGATCTAGATTGGAAGGTGGAAATCACTCATGTTCAATGGGAAGCTAATCAACTGGCGGAGGCTTTAGCTAATCATCGTTTCTCCTTAAAGGAATAGTATAGATTATCCGCGGATTATCTAGATAATTTTGAGCATATTGGTCGAGCTGATGAGAATAGAATTAGTTTTCCTAGAGTTGTTTGCTTATAGTTTGTTTTCTCCGCACTTTTAGCCATCTCTTCAATAAAAAAATTACATTTTTATTAAAACTTCATTTTTTTTCTCCAACTCACCTGTCCTTTTTTTAATATGGTTATTTAACAGGGTTGAATTTTCATGATTACTATTCATTTATAATAAAATCATTCATTTCAAATTTACATGCGTCGAAATATATTTTATACGATATCAAATAAATTTATCCGTTTCAGAGCATAAGTATCTTATTGTTAATAATTAAGATGCCTGTTGAACTATGATAATAACATTTTGTGTGATATTCATTTATTATTCTTTTATTTTATTAACTATCATTTTAACATTTTGCACATACTATATTTTATAATCAATTTATTTTTCTTATATATAGCAGAGGTCTCTACATTTTCTTTCTTAAACTATATTTTTTTTTAATCATGTCTCGTTGTATTAATATTTATATTGAAGTTTAAGGTATTTAATTAATAAAACATTTATGATTATACAACTCACATAAATAATTATAAATAAAAATATATATAATCAAATAACAGTTTAATTTTTGTGATCATAAAATAATTATGAATTGATTCTATTTCATACAATTTTAATACAATTTAATTCATACATAACTTATTTTAACCATCAAACAACCTTACAATTCATTTGTGTGATGATACAATAATTATGAATGATTCATAAAAGCAATCCAAATAAATTATATAAATTTCATCATTTACCTTCTACTCTTCTACTTTACTGATTTTTTAATTGGGAGTGTGACAAACATTATATATAAACGTTCTATTTCATTTATTTATACATTTTATATCATGTTTAATGTAGTTAAATAATCCAATAATGCTACAAAACTTAATGTCATGTAGAGTTCAAAATCTTGATAAAAGAGGTGTTATTTTTTTCTTGACTAAACTTGTTAAAATTGTTAAATTTGAGATGATTTTCTTTTCTTGAGTATCAAATAATAGTAATCATAATTACAATTCAATTTGATAAAAATATGAATCGAAATATAACGTAATATATTTATATAATTGTACTTAATTTTACTTACAAAATAATTGAAATTCAATTTTTTATTTATATAAAAATTTTACTTAATTTTTTTCTTCTATTTCTTAATATTTATGTAGATTTAAGTCAAATGGTGATTTAAATAATTTAAAATTACTAACATGTAAAATTTATTTTATAGATTTATTTCATTTATTTTAACTATTTTGAAAATTTAAATTGTTATTTTTTCATGAATAAAAAAATTACTGGTAAAATATTGCTAATTTTTATATGAGAAATATTAAATAAAAACAAAACACTCATATTATAAATGATTTTTTAAAACTACAATAATAATAAATATGAATTAAGTAAAATTTACTCGTACATGTCACATGTAAAAGTTTGATTAAATTTTGAATTTGATAAATTTAATAAGAATTGAAAATAAAAGAAAAATTGATTTTAATACATTTAAAGAAAATTGTTTATATAAGAAATTTTGAAAGAGATTTGGTAACATCGATATTATTTATTTACATTGAGAGCCAATAATTATAAAATTAAGAGAATTGAAATATATTAAAGTTGAATATAGGTAAAACAAATACATTAATCAATAGAAGAAGTGTTCTATAATGTCCATTGTCCATCTCTATTAAAGAAGTGTTCCAAAATATCCAATGTCCATTGCCCATCTCTATTAAAAGCATGACAAAAACAATGAATTGTTTTTTAAAAAATTCTGTGTAATAAAGATTGTTTTTAAATATGAATAAAAGAATTCGCTTTAGGCGTGTAGTAGAGAGATTAGCATAATTCGTACTATCAGCTAAATAACTTAAAAGTGGTAACTATAGAAAACTCACATCGTAAAGTTGTATAGGTTTCCGTAATAGTTTTCGGTATCAGACAATAGAAATTGTGATTTAATATTTAATTTTTTATCTTTAAATTTTTTTATTATAATAAAAAAGTAAATATATTTTTGTCTTTAATTCTGATTTTTTTCCAATATTAGTACAAATTGCTGAAAAATGAATAACTAAAATATTACCTGAATTTTAGTCCAGAGAATACACTTTTTATTTATTGCAGTCACATAATTTTAACCAATGCTGGTTGAGTTTTTATACCAAAAAAATAATATAGTGGTTGAGTTTAGTAGAACACAAATAACAATTTTAATTTGAATTGGTTTGTAGAAACCTGTAAGTCCAGCGAGACATTTTCAACATCCAGACATGAATCGTACTTGGGTTGCATGTTAATCTAGCTACTATCATTATCAATATCCAACTTAGACTCTCTTTTTGAATTTCTAAGAAGTGGAACAACGTCATTGTTATGTTCAATATTCCTCTCTCCATAACCAAAAAATTCAGCATAATTGAGCAATACTTAGAACAACTCTTTCATGGAAGGTCTACTAGATGGAAGTGTTGAAGTACACATAACACCAAGTTTGAAAACTTTGCACATTTCATCTATGTGAATTGGTTCTATAACTTCTTTGTTAAGCAACTCTTCAATACTGCTTCATGCTGAATGTGTTTCCAAGACCACTCTCCTAGAGATGAATGCTCGTCACCATAATTAGCTTTTTTACCGGTAGTTAGTTCCAAGACATCAACCTTTTCACTAACTCTTGTTGTTTGAACATATTATGCAATTTAAACATGTCAAAAACAAATTCAAGTTTAACTTGTACCGAGGAAAAATAGGACAAACATGAAGGGTTGAAATTTTTTTCCATCTTAACCCTCAAGGTTTTGTTTTGGGGAAAGGGAACCCTGGTAATTCAAAGGTCAATTGGCAAGTTAGCAAAGCCTGGTCAATAGATTAAAACTCAAATACTTTAAAGGATTCAAACTCATTACACATCTGGGTTCATTCATTTGGTTAACTAAATAAGAAAAAGATCATCTAAATCTCCTTATATTTTTATTTTTATCCCTTCAAAATAAAAAAAATAAAATAAAAACACTATATTTCGCACCCAATAATTTTTGTATTGTCATGTTAGCAAGTAACTTTTCAAAAAAGTTTCCTTGACTTCTAAAATGATTTCAATTTATGTGTCTTGAAATATGTTTGTTTTGATATGTCTTTTTTTCGATATATATATATATATATATATATATATATATATATATATATATATATATATATATATATATATATATATATATATATATATATATATATATATATATATTATATATATATATATATATATAATTAAGAGTTTATAGTATAATGTATAAGTTTATAACAAAATATAAAATTAACTCAATCTCTTTTCAATATCTATATGTTGCCTTTAAAAGCTATGTTGAAGAGTTTATAAAAATAAGACGAAAGCAACATATAAACATTGCCGTAAGTCATTTCCATAAGCTTTCCCAACTAGCAGAAAGCATGCTAGACTTTTCCATGAAAATATTTTTACTAGGACTCAAATTTAAAATTTCATATTAAACAACATCAAAGCCAAATAGCCAAATAGCAAAGGGGAAAATTTTATTAGATATCACTTTTAGCAGGAGTAAAAAATGAAATTGGAATGTCATGAGTTTTACCTGGAGCCATATAGACAAATGATTCAATAACAACTGACATAGAAGCAAGCTCACCAGGTTGTATCAACATTCTATCCAAACCAAAATCGGCAACTTTTGCATTGAATTGAGAATCCCAAAGAACGTTACTTGTTTCCAAATCTCTATGAACAATAGGTGGTGAACATTCATGATGCATATAACTCAAACCTTGAGCAACACCAATAACTATATGCATTCTCTTTGTCCAATCAAGAACAACACGATGAACCGAACTTGACAGCATATTTGAAGACTTCATATTATTTTTCTTTCACAACCATCTATCAAGACTCTGGTTTTTGACATTTAAACAAGTAGCATCTTATCATTATTAGCGATACAACACAACAATTTCACAATGTTTCGATGTCGAATGATGCTCAATATTTTAACCTCAGTGTGAAACGACTTCTCAAGATTATTGTCTAATTTTTTGTTTTCCCAGATCATCTTCACAGCTACATAGCCTAATCCATCAACAACAACTCTATAAACAGTTTCATATCCACCACTTCCCATGATATTATGTTCTTTCATTAATGATATTATATCTGATTCGGTGAAATTTAGTCTCTTAAATGAAGTGAGTTTCCATGATGAGTTATCAAATCCTTGCTAGGGAGTGTTACGACTCTACAGATTTAGTTTGTTCCACCTAGGAGTGGGTGGATTTGCATTAATATAGATGGAGCTTGTAAAATTGGCATTATTGGTTGTGGAGGTGTGATTCGAGGGGATGTAGGAGAATGAATTAGTGGTGTTTCAAAACTTACCAGGCGAGGCGATCCGTATCTTGCTGAAATCTGGAATCTTTATGAAGAGTTGCAACTGGCTAGAAATCTGAATTTTAGTAAGGTAGAAATGCGTGATGATTCACTGGTAGTGGTGTAGGATGTCAAAGAGAAGCGAAATATCCATCGCAATGGGAATAATTTGGTGTTCAAGATCGTTAACATGTGGGATCTAGATTGGAAGGTGGAAATCACTCATGTTCAATGGGAAGCTAATCAACTGGCGGAGGCTTTAGCTAATCATCGTTTCTCCTTAAAGGAATAGTATAGATTATCCGCGGATTATCTAGATAATTTTGAGCGTATTGGTCGAGCTGATGAGAATATAATTAGTTTTCCTAGAGTTGTTTGCTTATAGTTTGTTTTCTCCGCACTTTTAGCCATCTCTTCAATAAAAAAAATTACATTTTTATTAAAACTTCATTTTTTTTCTCCAACTCACCTGTCCTTTTTTTAATATGGTTATTTAACAGGGTTGAATTTTCATGATTACTATTCATTTATAATAAAATCATTCATTTCAAATTTACATGCGTTGAAATATATTTTATACAATATCAAATAAATTTATCCGTTTGAGAGCATAAGTATCTTATTGTTAATAATTAAGATGCCTGTTGAACTATTATAATAACATTTTGTGTGATATTCATTTATTATTCTTTTATTTTATTAACTATCATTTTAACATTTTGCACATACTATATTTTATAATCAATTTATTTTTCTTATATATAGCAGAGGTCTCTACATTTTCTTTCTTAAACTATATTTTTTTTAATCATGTCTCGTTGTATTAATATTTTTATTGAAGTTTAATGTATTTAATTAATAAAACATTTATGATTATACAACTCACATAAATAATTATAAATAAAAATATATATAATCAAATAACAGTTTAATTTTTGTGATCATAAAATAATTATGAATTGATTCTATTTCATACAATTTTAATACAATTTAATTCATACATAACTTATTTTAACCATCAAACAACCTTACAATTCATTTGTGTGATGATACAATAATTATGAATGATTCATAACAGCAATCCAAATAAATTATATAAATTTCATCATTTACCTTCTACTCTTCTACTTTACTGATTTTTTAATTGGGAGTGTGACAAACATTATATATAAACGTTCTATTTCATTTATTTATACATTTTATATCATGTTTAATGTAGTTAAATAATCCAATAATGCTACAAAACTTAATGTCATGTAGAGTTCAAAATCTTGATAAAAGAGGTGTTATTTTTTTCTTGACTAAACTTGTTAAAATTGTTAAATTTGAGATGATTTTCTTTTCTTGAGTATCAAATAATAGTAATCATAATCACAATTCAATTTGATAAAAATATGAATCGAAATATAACGTAATATATTTATATAATTGTACTTAATTTTACTTACAAAATAATTGAAATTCAATTTTTTATTTATATAAAAATTTTACTTAATTTTTTTCTTCTATTTCTTAATATTTATGTAGATTTAAGTCAAATGGTGATTTAAATAATTTAAAATTACTAACATGTAAAATTTATTTTATAGATTTATTTCATTTATTTTAACTATTTTGAAAATTTAAATTGTTATTTTTTCATGAATAAAAAAATTACTGGTAAAATATTGCTAATTTTTATATGAGAAATATTAAATAAAAACAAAACACTCATATTATAAATGATTTTTTAAAACTACAATAATAATAAATATGAATTAAGTAAAATTTACTCGTACATGTCACATGTAAAAGTTTGATTAAATTTTGAATTTGATAAATTTAATAAGAATTGAAAATAAAAGAAAAATTGATTTTAATACATTTAAAGAAAATTGTTTATATAAGAAATTTTGAAAGAGATTTGGTAACATCGATATTATTTATTTACATTGAGAGCCAATAATTATAAAATTAAGAGAATTGAAATATATTAAAGTTGAATATAGGTAAAACAAATACATTAATCAATAGAAGAAGTGTTCTATAATGTCCATTGTCCATCTCTATTAAAGAAGTGTTCCAAAATATCCAATGTCCATTGCCCATCTCTATTAAAAGCATGACAAAAACAATGAATTGTTTTTTAAAAAATTCTGTGTAATAAAGATTGTTTTTAAATATGAATAAAAGAATTCGCTTTAGGCATGTAGTAGAGAGATCAGCATAATTCGTACTATCAGCTAAATAATTTAAAAGTGGTAACTATAGAAAACTCACATCGTAAAGTTGTATAGGTTTCCGTAATAGTTTTCGGTATCAGACAATAGAAATTGTGATTTAATATTTAATTTTTTATCTTAAAATTTTTTTATTATAATAAAAAAGTAAATATATTTTTTTCTTTAATTCTGATTTTTTTCCAATATTAGTACAAATTGCTGAAAAATGAATAACTAAAATATTAACTGAATTTTAGTCCAGAGAATACACTTTTTATTTATTGCAGTCACATAATTTTAACCAATGCTGGTTGAGTTTTTATACCAAAAAAATAATATAGTGGTTGAGTTTAGTAGAACACAAATCACAATTTTAATTTGAATTGGTTTGTAGAAACCTGTAAGTCCAGCGAGACATTTTCAACATCCAGACATGAATCGTACTTGGGTTGCATGTTAATCTAACTACTATAATTATCAATATCCAACTTAGACTCTCTTTTTGAATTTCTAAGAAGTGGAACAACGTCATTGTTATGTTCAATATTTCTCTCTCCATAACCAAAAAATTCAGCATAATTGAGCAATACTTAGAACACCTCTTTCATGGAAGGTCTACTAGATGGAAGTGTTGAAGTACACATAACACCAAGTTTGAAAACTTTCC
>CATIWC010001617.1:0-163384 GCA_948472305.1 Vicia faba
AAAGTGCAATTTTATTTGCAAAAGTTATTTTTCCATCACTATAAAGTGTTATTTGTGATCAAAAGGTGTCTCTTAATATAAAAACAAAGAAAATTATTCTACGGTACTGAAAGCACGGAATCCGTGTTTGTAACTGTCAGTATTTGGTAAAATGGAAAGTCGTGTATGTAATTTGCCGTTGCTTCAAGTAGGTGTGGGATAATGAGCAGTTGCGTTTCGAGCGCCTTCCTGGTTGTTTGCTCGACGAGTAGCGAGCATACCTAGAATTGGTCGTTGATGCAAATGATAAAGCGAATTGGGCCGAATCTAATCATTGAGTCAGTCTAGAACAAGAGCTCCATAAGTCTTTTACTCTTAGGCGTAGGAGTCATGACTTAGAGTCAGCGCGCGAAGAGTCGAGGATACTCCAAGAGGATGCTCGGGGCAACATTGTGGAGGAGCCTGGATCTGGTCTTTTTGTGTTCGGTGCGCGGGAAGCCTAATGACTGATTAGGCTGAGGGGTATCGTGCCACACTTGCATCGAGCCACATGATATTATAAGGTTTGATGATGACAAGTCTATGGCAAGTCTTGGGACTATGTCATAATGATGGCGACCCTTAGGTTCCTCTAGGCGCGTGCCCGCTCACGCGCTAGTGAAGTTCGTCTATAAAAGGGAGAGAGGAAAATTTATTTGCACTTTTCAATTGATCTTTCTCTGCTCGTCTTTGGTTATTGTAGGTCACCATAATTTTTCGTCATAGTTCTTGCTCTTTCTGCCATTCACTGTTGTAATCTATGCATGTTTCGTCGCTAGTCTTCCCTTATCTAGTAAGTTTTTGTTTTCCTGTTTTTATCCAAAATGTTCCCTGTTTTAGGTTAGGTTATTGGTTACGATTCTAGAGATGCATGCGGTTAAGGGTAGATTAGCTATAGATTGGACGACTCTCGGAGGTTCTGTCTCCTAGGAAAGTTGGCTCCGCCGTGGAGATGTTTGGTAACTCTTAGTGGTAGGGCCGGTTATGGCAGTTTATGATGAACTTTTAGGGGAAATTAGACTGTTACCTGGGTTTCCTACTTTGACCTTCATGAGTATGTGATGTGTCCCTGGGCGAGGTCTAAAACCATTTGTCTGGGAAGGAACTTTACTCGCGTTAGCTAGGGTTTATCCTGGCGGTAGGACGCCTATTATGTTAGAGGGGATTATCCTCGTATTTCTTTCTGTTATTTTGAGTGAGGACTCTGGTCGAGGATAAGGTCCTCGTTCGCACCCTCTCACTTGATTAGTAGTGGAAGGGTAGATTTGATTCGATGTCAGATTCACTTTTGTCCTCTGCTTTTCAGGTACGATGGCTAGCTGTACTGAAGACAACCTTATGAGTGAGCACATTGATTCCATCGCCAATTCATCCAAGGGCAAATCAACCGGGGAGAGTACATCGGGGGCACGTGATCCTGATCCGGCATACCCGAGCAGGGTGCGGATGCGCAGGGAGATCTTGCGGCTCTCGACGATCCTTTATCCTAGGTTGCACCGGGTCCTATGGAGATCATTTCCCCTTTGTTGAGCACTCGAATGAGTTGTTTACATTGGTGGCTCCGGAGATGGTGTCGGGGGATGCTAGGAAGAATGGGTGATCCACATCTGTAGTAGTGAAAATCATATATCAAGCTATTTAATTAATTGACTCGCAAATAAGCAACAGTCACCACCACGCTTTATTATTTTCAAGGAAAAAGGGAAAGTGTGAAATAAAAACCCATAAGTATCCAAAGTAAGTGCAATACTAAAAGTAAAAAAGAATACAATGCATTTGAAAAGATCGAAGGTTCAGGGGTTGGTTATACAAAGGAAATGTACTAGCACTCTATGTATCTTTAGTATCCTATAGGAACCTTTTGAAACATCTGCTTTTTAGTTAAAATTGGTTTGTTTACTAAATGAGTGTGTTGAAATCATTTGACATGCTTAAATGTTTTGAAATAATTATTAGAAAAAGAAATTTTTAAAGTGCGATGACCTGAGTCAAAGTTTTTTTTATGAAAACGAGGTAAAAGTTTGAAAGTTTAGATTAGAAGATTTGAGATCTAACTAGGAAAGATGAACGATATAGACAACCAAAACGTATAAGCATGAATACGACACACGATGACATAAAGTCAATAATATGATTCTTTCCTTGGATTTGGTGGAAGCAATGAAAAATAAATCATGAAATTGAAATTAATTGGAAAGGAATTGTCACAAGATCAACCAACATATATTTAACATTAATCAAGAAGAGAAAATCATAAATAACAATGAGAATTTTAAAAGAAACATTCATTTATAGGCTTAAGGCTCATTTGTTAGAATCATTTCTTAAATCCACAGCTTGACTCGGAGTAAGGCTAATATTATATATATATATATATATATATATATATATATATATATATATATATATATATATATATATATATATATATATATATATATATATATATATATATTTAAACAGAGTGCAATTTTATTTTGCAAAAGTTCTTATTCCTTCACTATAAAGTGTTACTTGTGATCAAAAGTGTCTCCCAATATAAAAATAAAGAAAATTATTCTACGGTACTGAAAGCATGGTATCCGTACTCGTAATTGTCAAGATTTGGTAAAAATGGACAGTCGTGTATTTAATTTGTCGTTGCTTCAAGTAAGTGTGAGATAATGAGCAGTTGCATCTCGCGCACCTTCCTGGTTGTCTGCTCGACGAGTAGGGAGCAGACCTGGAATTGGTCGTTAATGCAAATGATAAAAGCCAATTGGGCCGATTCTAATCATTGGGTCATTCTAGAACAAGAGCTCCATAAGTCTTTTCTCTTAGGCGTAGAAGTGATAGCTTAGAGTCAACCCGCGAAGAGTCGAGGATACTCAAGAGGATGCTCGGGGCAACATTGTCGAGGAGCCCGAATGTGGTCTTTTTTGTGTTCGTGTGCGCAGGAAGCCTAATGATTGTTTGGACTGAGGGGTATCGTGCCACACTTGCATCGAGCCACATGATATCATAAAGGTGTGATAATGGCAAGTCTAGATATTATGCCATAATTATGGCGACCCATAGGTTCCTCTAGGCCCGTGCCCGCTCACGCGCTAGTGAAGTTCGTCTATAAAAGGGAGACAAGAAACTTTATTTGCACTTTTCGCTTGCTCTTTCTCTGCTCGTCTTTGGTTATTGTAGGTCACCATAATTTTTCGTCCAAGTTCTTGTTCTTTCTTCCATTCATTGTTGTAATCTATGTATGTTCCTTCATTAGTCTTCCCTAACCTAGTAAGTTTTTGTTTTCCTTCTGTTTTTGCCAAAATGTTCCCTGTTTTAGGTAAGATTATTGGTTATGATTCTAGAGATACATGCAGATAAGGGTAGATTTTCTATAGATTGGACGACTCTCAGAGGTTCCGTCTCCTAGGAAGTTGGCTCCGCCACAGAGATGTTTGGTAACTCCTAGTGGTACGGCCGACAATCGCGGTTTGTGATGAACTTTTCGGGGAAATTTGACTGTTCCCTGGGTTTCTACTTTGAACTTTATGAGTCTGTGATGTGTCCCTGGGCGAGGTCCAAAACCATTTGTCTGGGAAGGAACTTTACTCGCGTGAGCTAGGGTTTATCTTGGCGGTAGGACACCCAGAATGATAGAGGGGATTATCCTTGTATTGCTTTATGTTATTTTGAGTAGGGGCTTTGGTCGAGCACAAGGTTCTAGTTTGCATACCCTCACTTGATTAGCGATGGAAGGTGGATTTGATTCGATGTCAGATTCACTTTTGTCCTCTACTTTTCAGGTACGATGGCTAGCAGTACTGATGACGACCTTATGAGCGAGCACGTTGGTTCCATCGCTAATTTATCCAGGGTCACATTAACCGAGGAGAGTACCTCGGGGGCACGTGATCCTGATCCAGGCATACCCGAGCAGGGTGTAGATCTGCAGGGAGATCTTGCGGTTCTCGAGGATCCTTTAGCCTGGGTTGCACCGGGTCCTATGGAGATCATTTCCCCCTTTGTTGAGAACTCGAATGAGTTGTTTATATTGGTGGTTCAAAGATGGTGTCGGGGGATGCATAGGAAGAATGGGCGATCCACATCTGTAGTAGTGAAAATCAGAGATCAAGCTATTTAATTAACTTGACTCGCAAATAAGCAAGATTCTCCATCACCCTTTATTATTTTCAAGGAAAAAGGGAAAAGTACGAATAAAAACCCATAAATATGCAAAGTAAGTGAAATACTAAAAGTAAAGAAGAATACAATGCATTTGAAAAGATCAAAGGTTCCTGGGTTGGTTATACAAAGGGAATGTACTAGCACTCTATGTATATTTAGTATCCTATAGGAACCTTTTGATACATCTGCTTTTTAGTTAAAATTTGTTTGTTTACTAAATGAGTGTGTTGAAATTATTTGACATGCTTAAATGTTTTGACATAATTATTAGAAAAAGAAATTTTTAAAATGCGATGACCTGAGTCAAAGTTTTCTTTTATGAAAAAGAGGTAAAAGTTTGAAAGTTTATATTAAGAGATTTGAGATCTAACTAGGAAAGATGAACGATATAGACAAACAAAACGTATAAGCATGAATAAGACACACGATGACATAAAAGTCAATAATATGATTCTTTCCCTTGGATTTGGTGGAAGCAATGAAAAATAAATCATGAAATTGAAATTAATTAGAAAGGAATTGTCACAAGATCAACCAACATATATTTAACATTAATCAAGAAGAGAAAAATCATCAATAACAATGAGAATTTAAAAGAAACATTCATTTATAGGCTTAAGGCTCATTTGTTAGAATCATTTCTTAAATCCACAGCTTGACTCGGAATAAGGCTAAATATATATATATATATATTATATATATATATATATATATATATATAAATTTAAATAGAGTGCAATTTTATTTTGCAAAAGTTATTTTTCCTTCACTATAAAGTGTTATTTGTGATCAAAAGGTGTCTCTCAATATAAAAACAAAGAAAATTATTCTACTGTACTGAAAGCATGGAAGTTGTGCTCGTAACTGTCAGGGTTTGGTAAAAATGGACAGTCGTGTATGTAATTTGTCATTGCTTCGAGTAAGTGTGAGATGATGAGCAGGTGCGTCTCAAGCGCCTTCCTGGTTGTCTGCTCGACGAGTATCGAGCATACCTAGAATTGGTCGTTGATGCAAATGATAAAAGCGAATTGGGCCGACTCTAATCATTGAGTCAGTCTAGAATAAGAGCTCCATAAGTCTCTGCTCTTAGGCGTAGGAGTCATGACTTAGAGTCAGCGTGCGAAGAGTCGATGATACTCAAGAGGATGCTCGGGGCAACATTGTCGAGGAGCCCAAATGTGGGCTTTTTGTGTTCGGTGCGCAGGAAGCCTAATGATTATTTGGACTGAGGGGTATCGTGCCACACTTGCATCGAGCCACATGATATCATAAAGGTGTGATGATGGCAAGTCTATGGCAAGTCTATAGATTATGGCATAATGATGGCGACCCATAGGTTCCTCTAGGCGTGTGCCCGCTCACGTGCTAGTGAAGTTCGTCTATAAAAGGAGACAAGAAACTTTATTTGCACTTTTCGCTTGCTCTTTCTCTACTTGTCTTTGGTTATTGTAGGTCACCATAATTTTTCGTCCAAGTTCTTGCTCTTTCTGCCGTTCATTGTTGTAATCTATGTATGTTCCGTCGCTAGTCTTCCCTAACCTAGTAAGTTTTTTGTTTTCCTTCTGTTTTGCCAAAATGTTCCTTGTTTTAGGTTAGATTATTGGTTACGATTCTAGAGATGCTTGCGGATAGGGGTGTATTTGCTATAGATTGGACGACTCTCGGAGGTTCCGTCGCCTAGGAAAGTTGGCTCTGCCGCGAAGATGTTTTGTAACTCCTAGTGTAGGGCCAATAATCGCAGTTTGTAATGAACTTTTCGGGGAAATTTGACTGTTCCCTGGGTTTCTACTTTGAACTTCATGAGTGTGTGATGTGTCCCTGGGCGAGGTCCAAAACCATTTGACTGGGAAGGAACTTTACTCGCGTGAGCTAGGGTTTATCTTGGCGGTAGGACGCCCAGAATTATAGAGGGGATTATCCTTGTATTGCTTTATGTTATTTGAGTGCGGGCTTTGGTCGAGCACAAGTTCCTAGTTTGCACACTCTCACTTGATTAGCGATGGAAGGTGGATTTGATTCGATGTCATATTCACTTTTGTCCTCTACTTTTCAGGTATGATGGCTAGCAGTACTGAAGACGACCTTATGAGCAAGCACGTTGGTTCCATCGCCAATTTATCCAGGGGCACATCAATCGGGGAGAGTACCTCGGGGGCATGTGATCCTGATCCGGGCATACCCGAGCAGGGTGTAGATTCGCAGGGAGATCTTGCGGTTCTCGAGGATCCTTTAGCCTGGGTTGCACCGGGTCCTATGGAGATCATTTCCCCCTTTGTTGAGAACTCGAATGAGTTGTTTATATTGGTGGTTCAAAGATGGTGTCGGGGGATGCATAGGAAGAATGGGCGATCCACATCTGTAGCAGTGAAAATCAGAGATCAAGCTATTTAATTAACTTGACTCGCAAATAAGCAAGATTCTCCATCACACTTTATTATTTTCAAGGAAAAAGGGAAAAGTGCGAAATAAAAACCCATAAATATGAAAAGTAAGTGCAATACTAAAAGTAAAGAAGAATACAATGCATTTGAAAAGATCAAAGGTTTCTGGGTTGGTTATACAAAGGGAATGTACTAGCACTCTATGTATATTTAGTATCCTATAGGAACCTTTTGAAACATCTGCTTTTTAGTTAAAATTTGTTTGTTTACTAAATGAGTGTGTTGAAATTATTTGACATGCTTAAATGTTTTGACATAATTATTAGAAAAAGAAATTTTAAAAATGCGATGACCTGAGTCAAAGTTTTCTTTTATGAAAAAGAGGTAAAAGTTTGAAAGTTTATATTAAGAGATTTGAGATCTAACTAGGAAAGATGAACGATATAGACAAACAAAACGTATAAGCATGAATAAGACACACGATGACATAAAGTCAATAATATGATTCTTTCCCTTGGATTTGGTGGAAGCAATGAAAAATAAATCATGAAATTGAAATTAATTGGAAAGGAATTGTCACAAGATCAACCAACATATATTTAACATTAATCAAGAAGAGAAAATCATCAATAACAATGAGAATTTTAAAAGAAACATTCATTTATAGGCTTAAGGCTCATTTGTTAGAATCATTTCTTAAATCCACAGCTTGACTCGGAGTAAGGCTAATATTATATATATATATATATATATATATATATATATATATATATATATATATATATATATATATATATATATATATATATAATATATATAAATTTAAGCAGAGTGCAATTTTATTTTGCAAAAGTTATTTTTTCTTCACTATAAAGTGTTATTTATGATCAAAAGGTGTCTCCCAATATAAAAACAAAGAAAATTATTCTACGGTACTGAAAGCATGGAAGTCGTGCTCGTAACTGTCAGGGTTTGGTAAAAATGGACAGTCGTGTATGTAATTTTTCATTGCTTCGAGTTAGTGTGAGATGATGAGCAGGTGCGTCTCAAGCGCCTTCCTGGTTGTCTGCTCGATGAGTATCGAGCATACCTAGAATTGGTCGTTGATGCAAATGATAAAAGCGAATTGGGCTGACTCTAATCATTGAGTCAGTCTAGAATAAGAGCTCCATAAGTCTTTGCTCTTAGGCATAGGAGTCATAACTTGAAGTCAGCGCGCGAAGAGTCGATGATACTCAAGAGGATGCCCGGGGCAACATTGTCGAGGAGCCCGAATGTGGGCTTTTTGTGTTTGGTGCGCAGGAAGCCTAATGATTATTTGGACTGAGGGGTATCGTGCCACACTTGCATCGAGCCACATGATATTATAAAGGTGTGATGATGGCAAGTCTATGGCAAGTCTAGAGATTATGGCATAATGATGGCGACCCATAGGTTCCTCTAAGCGCGTGCCCGCTCACGTGCTAGTGAAGTTCGTCTATAAAAGGGAGACAAGAAACTTTATTTGCAATTTTCGCTTGCTCTTTCTCTACTCGTCTTTGGTTATTGTAGGTCACCATAATGTTTCGTCCAAGTTCTTGCTCTTTCTGCCGTTCATCTGTTGTAATCTATGTATGTTCCGTCGCTAGTCTTCCCTAACCTAGTAAGGTTTTTGTTTTCCTTCTGTTTTTGCCAAAATGTTCCCTGTTTAGGTTAGATTATTGGTTACGATTCTAGAGATGCATGCGGATAGGGGTATATTTGCTATAGATTGGACGACTCTCGGAGGTTGCATCGCCTAGGAAAGTTGGCTCCGTCACGAAGATGTTTTGTAAATCCTAGTGGTAGGGCTGATAATCGCGGTTTGTGATGAACTTTTCGGGGAAATTTGACGGTTCTCTGGGTTTCTACTTTGAAATTCATGGTCCTGTGATGTGTCCCAGGGCGAGGTCCAAAACCATTTGTCTGGGAAGGAACTTTACTCGCGTGAGCTAGGGTTTATCTGGCGGTAGGACACCCAAAATGATAGAGGGGATTATCCTTGTATTGCTTTATGTTATTTTGAGTGCGGGCTTTGGTCGAGCACAAGGTCCTAGTTTGCACACTCTCACTTGATTAGCGATGGAAGGTGGATTTGATTCGATGTCAGATTCACTTTTGTCCTCTACTTTTCAGGTATGATGGCTAGCAGTACTGAAGACGACCTTATGAGCGAGCACGTTGGTTACATCGCCAATTTCTCTAGGGGCACATCAACCGGGGAGAGTACCTCGGGGGCACGTGATCCTGATCTGGACATACCCGAACAAGGTGCAGATCCGCAGGGAGATCTTGCGGTTCTCGAGGATCCTTTAGCCTGGGTTGCACCGGGTCCTGTGGAGATCATTTCCCCCTTTGTTAAGCACTCGAATGAGTTGTTTATATTGGTGGTTTAAAGATGGTGTCGGGGGATGCATAGGAAGAATGAGCGATCCACATCTGTAGCAGTGAAAATCAGAGATCAAGCTATTTAATTAACTTGACTCGCAAATAAGCAAGATTCTCCATCACACTTTATTATTTTCAAGGAAAAAGGGGAAAGTGCGAAATACAAACCCATAAATATGCAAAGTAAGTGCAATACTAAAAGTAAATAAGAATACAATACATTTGAAAAGATCAAAGGTTCCTGGGTTGGTTATACAAAGGGAAGGTACTAGCATTGTATGTATCTTTAGTATCCTATAGGAACCTTTTAAAACATCTTCTTTTTGGTTAAAATTGGTTTATTTACTAAATGAGTGTGTTGAAATTATTTGATATGCTTAAATGTTTGAAATATTTATTAGAAAAAGAAATTTTGAAAATGTGATGACGTGAGTCAAAGTTTTCTTTTATGAAAAAGAGGTGAAAGTTTGAAAGTTTAGAATAGGAGATTTGAGATCTAACTAGGAAAGACGAACGATATAGACAAACAAAACGTATAAGCATGGAAAAGACACACGATGACATAAAGTCAATAATATGATTCTTTCCCTTGGATTGGTGCAAGCAACGAAAAATTAATCATAAAATTGAAATTAATTGGAAAGGAATTGACACAAGATCAATCAGCATATATTTAACATTAATCAAGAAGAGAAAATCATAAATAACGATGCGGATTTTAAAAGAAACATTTATTTATAGGCTAAAGGCTCATTTGTTAGAATCATTTCTTTAATCCACAGCTTGACTTGGAGTAAGGTTAATATATATATATATATATATATATATATATATATATATATATATATATATATATATATATATATATATATATATATATATATATATATATATATATATATATATATATATATATATATATATATATATATATATATATATATATATATATATATATATATATATATATATATATATATATAATATATATTATATATATATATATATATATATATATATATATATATATATATATATATATATATATATATATATATATATATATATATATATATATATATATAAACAGAGTGCAATTTTATTTTGCAAAAGTTATATTTCCTTTACTATAAAGTGTTATTTGTGATCAAAAGGTGTCTCCCAATATAAAAACAAAGAAAATTATTCTACGGTACTAAAAGCATTGAAGTCGTGCTCGGAACTGTCAGGATTTGGTAAAAATGGATAGTCGTGTATGTAATTTGTCATTGCTTCGAGTAAGTGTGAGATAATGAGCAGTTACGTTTCGATCACCTTCCTGGTTGTTTGCTCGATGAGTAGCGAGCAGACCTGAAATTGGTCGTTGATGCAAATGATAAAAGAGAATTGGGCCGACTCTAATCATTGGTTCAGTCTAGAATAAGAGCTCCATAAGTCGTTGCTCTTAGGCGTAGGAGTCATGCCTTAGAGTCAGCCCGCGAAGAGTCGAGGATACTCCAAGAGGATTCTCAGGGTAACATCGTAAAGGAGCCCGGATGTGGTCTTTTTATGTTTGGTGTGCGTGAAGCCTAATAGCTGATTGGGCTGAAGGGTATCGTGCCACACTTGCGTCGAGCCACATGATATCATAAAGGTTTGATGATGGCATGTCTATGGCATGTCTAGGGACTATGGCGTAATGATGGCGACCCTTAGGTTCCTCTAGGCACATGCCCGCTCACGCGCTAGCGAAGTCCGTCTATAAAAGGGAGAGAGGAATCTTTATTTTCACTTTTCACTTTATCTTTATCTTCTCGTATTCTGTTATTGTAGGTCACCATCATTTTCCGTCCAAGTTCTTGCTATTTCTGTCGTTCACTGTTGTAATCTATGTATGTTCCGTCGCTAGTCTTCCATAACCAAGTAAGTTTTTTGTTTTCCTTCTGTTTTTGCCAAAATGTTCACTGGTTTAGGTTAGATTATTGGTTACGATTCTATAGATGCCGCGGATAGGGGTAGATTAGATATAGATTGGATGACTCTCGGAGGTTCCTTAGCCTAGGAAAGTTGGCTCCGCCGTGGAGATGTTTGGTAACTCCTAGTGGTAGGGCCGATAATGGCATTTTGTGATGAACTTTTTGGGGAAATTGGATTGTTCCCTGGGTTTCTACTTTGAACTTCATGAGTCTCTGATGTGTCCCTGGGCGAGGTCCAAAACCATTTGTCTGGAAAGGAACTTTATTCGCGTGAGCTAGTGTTTATCTTGGTGGTAGGACGCCCAAAATGAAGAGGGGATTATCCTCGTATTTCTTTTTGTTATTTTGAGTGAGGGCTCTGGTCGAGGACAAGGTCCTCGTTTGCACACTCTCACTTGATTACCGATGGAAGTGTGGATTTGATTCGATGTCAGATTCACTTTTGTCCTCTGCTTTTTAGGTAAGATGGCTAGCAGTACTGAAGACGACCTTATGAGCGAGCATATTTATTCCATCGCCAATTCATCCAGGGGCACATCAACCGAGGAGAGTACCTCGGGGGCACGTGATCCTGATCCGGGCATACCTGAGCAGGGTGTGGATGCGCAGGGAGATCTTGCGACTCTCAAGGATCCTTTAGCCTGGGTTGCACCGGGTCCTATGGAGATCATTTCCCCCTTTGTTGAGCACTCGAATGAGTTGTTTACGTTGGTGGCCACGAAGATGGTGTAGGGGGATGAATATGAAGAATGGGCGATCTACATCTGTAGTAGTGAAAATCAAAGATCAAGCTATTTAATTAACTTGACTCGCAAATAAGCAAGGGTCGCCACCACGCTTTATTATTTTCAAGGAAAAAGGGAAAGTTCGGAATAAAAACCCATAAATATTCAAAGTAAGTGTGTTGTACCCCAAAATTTTCCCTCTCACTTATCAAGAATTTTCTCTCAAGATCTCCTTTAGCTCAATACTGCACTACGGTTTGATCAGCTCAAGACACCTCCTTAAGCACTGATGACCAAAATTAGGGTTTGAGTTTGCACAAGGATTTTTGGACTTCCAATGCCCCATATGACTTTCATGGAGCATTATGGACCCCTAAGATTACTCATGATAAGTTTCAAGCCTTGAATCACACTTTTGCCTAGTCTGTTGAGCAGTTGACCTAAAAATCTGTTGTATTGGGGAAAAAGTCAACTATGGCTAATTTACAGTCAAACTTCATAATTTTTTATCCATATCAACATTTTAAACTCATATGTATCATTTGATCAAGTTTTGACCATAATTCCTCAATAAATTTGATCAAATCTCTAAAAGGGCAAAATTGTCAAAATTAGGGTTTTGACTGGGAAAGGGCAATTTCTAATTTTTGACCTAGCAAATGACCAATTGGTTTAAGGCATTATCTCAAGAGTCCAATTGCATCATTTTAACCTAATGACATGGCTCAAAATATTGCTCAAGTTCAAAGGATTGACAGATAAATTTTCAATCAGCTGATCAAAAGTCAATTGTATATTGAAAAAGTCAAACTTTGACTTTTTGGTCAAATTCAAGTGCCAAAGATCATAATTCATAAAAAGATGTCAAAAAATGAAACTTATTCATCCAGAAATCAAAAAGTCAAGATTTCATTTTGAAAAGTCAAAATTTCTAAACTTAGAAATTTTCCTAAGTGTTGAAAATTTCATATTTTTTCATAACTTTGAGCAAAATTTTCACTATGATGCAAGATGATTCAAGAGAAACTTCTAACATGAAAAGATGAAGGAAGATCGTCAGAGATGGGATTAAAGATGCCATCCGAAGTAGATGTTGACTTCATAAGAAGTCTCTTTATGGGGATTCCTGTTCCTGTTGTTTGAGGTGGACTCCGCTGGAGAATGTTGATTTTTGTTGTTCTCTTGCTTGAGGAGAACTCCGTGGGGTATAGAGTCTAGGAACTTCAGTTGTCTATGGCTCTATTGAGGGGTTAACTCTGGGTTGAAGAGATGAAAGTTTGTTGTTTTCTGGTTGAAATCCAGGCTTGGTAGTAATTTGCTGGGAAGAATGAAATTAACTGCTACCTGGAAACGTATCAGAAGAAACCTGTGTAGGGCTATTTCAGGATGAGTCCGGGTAAGACGTCATATAGAAGTGTAAGAGAAGGAACCTGAGTAGGGTTAATTTAGGAGATATATGAGTGGGAACCTAGGTAGGTCAGCTTCAGGTTGAGTCCGGGTAAAACTACATCGGGAAATTGTAAGAAGGAACCTGGGTAGGGTTGCTTCAGGATGAGTCTGGGTAAAACTACATCTGAAAATTGTAAGAAGGAACCTAGGTAGGGTTGCTTCATGATGAGTCTGGGTAAAACTTCATATGAACTAAGAAGGAACCTGGGTAGGGTTGCTTCACGATGAGTCCGTGTAAAACTTCAGAAGGAACCTGGGTAGGGTTACTTCGGGATAAGTCTGTGTAAAACTTCAAAAGGAACCTGTGTAGGGTTACTTTGGGATAAATCCGTGTAAAACTTCAGAAGGAACCAGGGTAGGGTTACTTCGGGATAAGTCTGTGTAAAACTTTAGAAGGAATCTAGGTAGGGTTACTTTGGGATAAGTCCGTGTAAAAATTTAGAAGGAACCTAGGTAGGGTTACTTTGGGATAAGTCCGTGTAAAACTTCAGAAGGAACCTGGGTAGGGTTACTTCGGGATAAGTTCATGTAAAACTTTAGAAGGAACCTGGGTAGGGTTACTCCGGGATAAGTCTGTGTAAAATTGTTTTTGGAAGTCAGAAGAAACCCATGTAAGATTGCTTCATGTTGAGCCCGTGTAAAGCTGTATTTTAGAAGGAGAAGGAACCCACGCAAGATTGCTTCGTGAAGAGCCCGTGTAAAGCTGTATTTGGAAGTTAGGAGAAACTCGTGTAAGATTTCCTCATGATGAGCCCGTGTAAAGCTGTATTTCAGAAGGAGAAGGAACCCGCGTAAGATTGCTTCGTGGAGAGCCCGTGTAAAGCTGTATTTGGTCGGACAGATAATTACTCTGTTTAGTTTCAGGAGCTAATCTTGGACCTGTTGTAAATTGTTGATGATAAATATCTGTTGATTGATCTTTCCTGAAAAAGTAAAGTGTTAGCTGTATGCAATGTCATGATGTATGAAATGCATTGTGTAATAATGTTCTCAAAATAAATGAGATTGTGTCGTATGCATTTTCACTGCATATGCTATGATGTTTGTAGAATGATGTATGAATGCAATATGTGAATGTATCAGTTGTTCTATTGCAGCATTGTTGAATTAGGGAAAATAAATCCCTGATTGCAGCTGGAGATGAAGAATGTAGGTCTTCGGATTCTGTTAAAGCTGAACTTCTGGGAGATGATCTTCCGTTCCTAGAGGAATAAACTCTGTTAGGGAAGGAAAGCTCTGTGCACTGCCTGAGGACTTTAAGAAATCCTATTAGGGAATCATGAGAAGTTTACCGACTTAACTGGGGAAAACCTGATGTCAAAGCAGTAGTTGGAAATTCCTGTTCTGCCGGGGATACAAGAACACCTGACATCACTAGGTTGTAAACTGAGGATATAGTGGCGACCTTGTGTAAGATGCCCTTGCCTCTATACCTGCTGGATAAAGTACCTGCAGAGACTTTGTGGATGGTTGAGTGGCATACCAACTTCTGGGGTGCTTAGTAAATGTTGATCAGGATGATAAACCTTTTACTAACTAAACAAGTGACGAGATGACGGGACATAGTCGTATGCTTCAATCCCTAACTTTTGCCTGGACCATCTTTTCAGATTTTCAGTCCACCGAGATACCTTTTTTTGTCCAAGCCTCCGTTTCAGGTTTTCGACTTGTCGGGTGTACAGATTTTTTTGTTTTTATCCCTAATTTTTCCCCCAACCCTTTTGGTTCGCCGGGATGCCTTTATTTTTGCCTAGGTCAGTCAACCTAGCGGGTCCTTATTCATGCGCAGTATTTTCTGACTATGTCCATGTTTATCGGGTACGGAGAATTGTCATTGTCCATAGTCGTAAGTGTTGCCACACTGCCAGAAGATTTTTGTTTGATCATACAGGATTCATTTCTGAGGTTCATACCCAATGCCCTAAGTGATTCAGACGGAGATCTTCCCTTGGCTATTTGGCATCTTGGAGAGATTCCTTGAATCTTGACTTGACTGCCCCAGATGATGGACAATGATCATGCCGTGTCCCTTTGGTTGGAAGTGTTTTTCCACTTGAGGTGATCCTTTTCATTGAGAAGGTTTTTGTTCACTGAATATTCATTGTGTGAATTTCTCTTCCATTTGAACAATTAACCATGTGCAAACAATGTTATTTAAAAAATGCAAAACTCATGTCTATCTTGAAATTATTTTTTTTGAAAATGTGTTTTATGTAGTAAAACAAAATTTTCAAGAATGTGATATCAACTCAGGATTCATAGCAAGTCTTATAGGATTCAGGATACCTTTGTAACAGTATGCTCTCAAACTAACCCATGCTTCAGCTAGGACTTTTAAGGTTTGTAATGTGGCCTGGTTCATGTTTTAAGAAACAAAGGATAAAGGCTCAAAATTTATTTGTACCCATCTGTTCTTCGTGATGTTCTTCAGTCTTATGCTCAGTTAATTGTGCGTTTAGATCCCAATTGAGTTTGGCATCTTTGCTCTGATAATTGGTGATGGTTTAGAAATTGAACGTTTGTTTGAGAAGGCAGTCATTTTTGTAGCTTTTTCTTTTTTGTCAAGGATTTGTAGTAACCTCTATTTTTTATTTCGCTATCCCTGCTTTTTCCTGAACTGTTTCTTTTGTGATTACAGTCAGCGGGACGCCCCCAGTTTTTTTCTTAAGTCGCTTTCATAGGTTTTGACTTAATGGGCTTTTATTTTGAGAGATAATGACTGCCTGTTCTTAATGATTATGTGGAACCATCAACATCTTCTACACTATTTGTCGTGTATGAAGGGACAGCTTGCGACTGAACGCACATCTGAATTAACTGAGAAAACTACCCTGTCCCAGGTTATGATTAAGGGTTTTAATTTGTATGAAAAGAAAACTCCTACTTCTTAGGCTCAAAGGGGTTGACTACGGATTATCTTCCTTATAACTCCACTATTTAGGATTTGAAACAACGCTTGTACATTGTCAACGGGGTCTGTTCAAAAGCATATTGTAGTCCCGGACATGACATAAATAGTTGTTGGGCTTTGAAGAATAAAATTCAAGATATGATTAACTACAAAGAAATTGAATTTGATCCTCCTGAGACTCTAAATGTGATTACCACACCTATGCCTAAGCACGACAAAGGCATTATTGTTATTGATGATGTTTTGTATGTTTCTAATGTAAGTAACTCGACTACTACCTCTTGATTATTAAGAAGAATCTGTTGCAAGCTGTTTTATTTTCGGGTTTCATTGAAAGGTGTTACTGCTATGCAGTCCAACCCAATGGCTAAAAACTGTTGAATGAAGGTATTCAGCGTCTGATTGATAACCATATAATTCTAGTTGAGAAGATTCCTTCTATGGAGAATTTGTTTGAAGACTTGGAGTTTGAAGAGGTATCTGTAATTTCCAGAACTCCTATAAGGATCACTTCCCATAGGCCATCTGAAGATTACGGTTGAACCTAGAGTTGCTCCTCTAATCATCACCACGCCCGGACCAATTCCGTATTCCACTAACAGGGCTATCCCTTGGAATTATGGAGCTGACATCTACTACAATAGCGTCAAACAAGAACCATTGACTATTTAAAGTGAGAATACTAAATTTACTGATTCCAACTTTGACAACATCGCTGGGACCAGTAAAGTTACTAGAAGCGTAAGGGTTTTCTCTCCAGAAATCTCTCTGAAGGTTATTGCTACACCAATTCGTGTTACTGTTTCCTATTCAACTACTGAGACTCGAGGTAAAGAACAGATGATTGAGTATGTCCAGACTGAGGCACCTAAAGAAGTTATCGCCGAAGATACCTCCAAGAAAGAGATGGAGGAAGTATTAAAGATCATTCGAAAGAGTAACTACAAGATTGTTGAACAGTTGGGGCAGACTCCCTCCAAGATATCTATGTTATCCCTATTGTTGTATTCAGAAACCCATGCTCAGGCTTTGGTGAAGTTCTTGAAATCCACTCATGTGCCACAAGAAATTTCTGCTTGTCAATTTGAAAATTATGTTGCTAGCCTGACGACCGATAATGGGCTAGGCTTTTCTGATGCTGATTTGACTCTTAAAGGAAGAAATAATAACAAGGCCCTGCATGTCTCTATTGAGTGCAGGGGCACTACCTTGGCTCATGTGTTGGTTGACATGGGTTCCTCGCTGAATGTTCTACCAAAGTATGCTCTAGACAGGCTTGACTGTGAAGGGATTGTGCTGAAACCTAGTGACATTATGGTGAGAGCCTTTAATGGTTCAAAGAGGATGGTGCACGGAGAGGTTGATCTTCTGATCAAAGTAGTTTCCCAAGTCTTCGAATCTACTTTCTATGTGATGGATATTCGTCCGACTTATTCCTGTTTACTTAGACGCCTTGGATTCATGGGGCGGGCGCTGTCACTTCCACTTTACATTAAAATCTGGAATACACCGTGAAAGGAAAGATTGTTACAGTTTATGGGGAAGAAAAATACATGGTGAGTCACTTAAACTCCTTCAAGTACGTTGAGATGGACGGTGAATTCATCGAGACTCCCTGCCAAACCTTTGAAGTGGTTCCTCAAGAAAATCTCGTTACTAAAGCGGCTCATGTTGTTCCTAAAGTTACCAGGATGCCACCAAGAATGGCTTCTCTGAAAGACGCTAGGGCCGTGATAGAAGAAGGTGGTTGCACTATTTAGGGTCAACTTCCTGATATTCCTTACAAGTCTGACAAATTTGACTTGGGTTTCACCTCAGAAGGCTACTCGTCGTGCTCGTGCTAGGAGACCACCATTCTGGATCAACAACAATGGAGTTAGCGCGATAGATTAGGTTGATAGTGACTATGATTTAGACTGTTGGATTTTTCCTACCACCGGAACAGGCTCAACAATTGGAAGATCGAAGATATTATACCAATATCCTTTAGTCTAGAGTAAATGCTATTTTATATTTTCTTGCTTTCAAGTTTTTGGATATGTAATTTGAATAATAACTTTAAGCCTTGTGCCTTACCCGGGGCACAACAGTCCATTTGTTAGGGTTGTTATCTTTCATCCACATATCTTCATTTAATAAATCATTGGACGTTTGCATTCAAATTCTGCCCTCTTTGTTTTTATTTTACTTTATTACTTTCAAAATAACTATGTATTTTTACACACATCCGTGCAACAAATTACGGATCCATATCCATCTTGGATCCCATTGATAACAATTATGTTACTGCCAATTATGACTTTAAAAATCTGATCTACCAAGTCGAGGATGAAGGCGAGGAAGATTGTGAAATACCTGGAGAGCTTGCTAGGTTGTTAATGCAAGAAGAAAGAGATATACAACCGCATGAAGAGTCACTCGAGGTGGTGAACTTGGGTACTTAAGAGGACATAAAAGAAATCAAGATAGGCGTTGATCTAGAAGATAGTGTCAAAAAGAGATTAATCCAGATGTTGCACGACTATGTTGAGATCTTTGCTTGGTCGTACGAAGACATGCCATGGCATGGAATTGATATTGTGGTTCACCGTCTACCAATTAAAGAAGGTTGTCCTCCTATTAAGCAGAAGGTTCGTCGTATGCGTCCCGAGATGTCTAAAGATATCAAGGCTAAGGTTATAAAGCAGTTCAACACAAGTTTCTTAGTTGTTTTGTCCTATCATTAGTGGGTTGCAAATTTAGTGTCGGTACCTAAGAAGGATGGAAAGGTGTGTATGTGTGTTAACTATAGAAATCTGAACAGGGAAATCCCTAAAGACGACTTTCCGCTTCCGCATATTGACGTTCTGGTTGACAACACTACACAACATAAAGTATTTTCTTTCATGGATAGTTTCTTCGGTTATAATCAGATCAAAATGGCACCTGATGATATGGAGAAGACTACTTTTGTTACACTGTTGCTAACTTTCTATTACAAAGTTATGCCTTTCGGTTTGAAGAATGCTGGTGCGACATATTAGTGTGCCATGGTAGATTTGTTCCATGATATGATCCACCTTGATGACTTGCACAAGTTTTTTGAGAGATTCAAGAAGTATAAGTTGAAGTTGAATCCAAACAAGTACACCTTTGGGGTAAGAACTGGTAAACTCCTAGGTTTCATCGTCTGCGGTAAAGGTATTGAAGTTAATCCTTCCAAAGTTAAATCCATTCAAGAAATGCCAACTCCTCGTGCTGAGAAGGAAGTCAGAGGTTTCTTAGGATGATTGAACTACATTGCCAGATTCATTTCCCATTTGACCGCTACTTGTGAACCAATCTTCAAGTTACTGAAGAAATATCAAGTAGTAAAGTGGAATGACGATTTTCAGATATCCTTCGACAAAATCAAAGAATATCTTCAGGAACCTCCAATTCAGATGCCACTGGTTGAAGGAAGGCCTCTGATCATGTACCTAACAGTGTTAGAGAATTAAATGGGGTGTGTATTGGGGAAGCATGACGAGTCTGTTCGAAAAGAGCCTGCAATATACTACCTTAGCAAAAAGTTTACCAACTGTGAAACAAGATACTCATTGATCGAGAAAACTTGTTACGCTTTGGCATGGGTTGCTCGCTGATTAAGACAGTATATGTTGACTCATACTACTTTTTTGATCTCTAAGATGGATCCAATAAAATACATATTCGAGAAACCTGCTCTCTCTCTGAAAGAATAGCAAGATGGAAAATGGTCTTGACAGAATACGACATTCAGTACACTACTCAGAATGCAATCAAAGGAAGTGTACTAGCGGATCATTTGGATCATCAAGTTGTAGAAGACAATCAGTCTATGAATTTTGAGTTTCCAGATGAGAATATCATGCTAGTTGCTGATTACAAAAAAAGTGGATTGTATGAAGGACCCAAGTCGGGATCCTGATGGACTATGGTTTTTGATGGAGCTTCTAACGCACTCGGTAATGGAATTGGTGTTGTAATCGTCTCCCTCAAGGGTTGCCATACGCCCTTCACCGCCAGATTGTGTTTTGACTGGACCAACAATATGGCCGAATATGAAGCGTGCATCATAGGTATCAAAGCTGCCATTGATATGAGAATCAAGTTCTTGGATGTATATGGGGATTCAGCCCTGCTGATCAGTTAGATTAAGGGATAATTGGACACGGAGCATCCAAATCTCATTCCTTACCGAGAGCATGCGTTAAAATTGATCACATACTTCGAAGACATTACTTTTGAACATATTCCACGAGAAGAGAATTAATTAGCATATGTGCTAGCTACCATGTCCTCTATGTTCAAAGTCATATGGGACAATGAAGCTCCTCGGATTACTATTGAGAGACTAGTAGAGGAAAAACCTTGGTTCCATGAAGTGAAAAGATACCTCGAGGCTCAAGAATACCTTAAGGGGGCATCGGTCAATGATAAGAAGTTTCTAAGGAGGTTCTCTGCAAAGTTCTTTATGATTAACAGAGTCCTCTATAAGCACAACCACGGTTCGATTTTTCTTCATTGTATAGACAAGAAGGAAGTTAAGGAGATTATGGAGGATATGCACGAAGGAGTCTTTGGTACTCACTCCGTTGGACATATGATGGCTAATAAAATTCTGAGAGTGGGTTATGGTCTACTAGGGAAACTGATTGCCATCATCGTTCTAGAACTTGTCACAAATGCCAGATTTATGCTGACAAAGTACATGTGCCTTCGGTTCCTCTGAATGTCTTGGCTGCTCCTTGGCCATTCGTACTGTATGGTACTGATTCTAATGGGCATCATTTCATCCTAGTCGCTATTGATTACTTCACAAAATGGGTTGAAGCATCCTCGTTTGCCTCCGTTACCAAGAATGTTGTGGCCCGGTTCATCAAACATAACCTCATATGTCAGTATGGCATACCTGAAAGGATCATTACAAACAATGGTACTAATCTTAACAATACTATGATCACAGAACCCTACATGCAGTTCAAGATTAAGCACCATAATTCTTCTCCGTATTGACCAAAGATGAATGGCACAGTGGAAGCCGCCAACAAGAATATCAAGAAGATCTTGCAGAAGAGGACGATGACATACAAAGACTGGCACGAGATGTTACCATTTGCTTTTCATGGTTATCGCACCTCAGTACATACATCAACTGGGGGAACCCCGTTCTCTATAGTCAATAGTATGGAGAGTGTCTTACAAGTCGAAGTTCAGATTCCTTCCCTAAGGATTATGAAAGAAGCAGGTTTAGATGAAGAAGAGTGGATTCAAACTAGACTCAACCAAATAAATTTGATTGATGAGAAAAGGCTTGCAGTTGTTTGTCATTGTTAGTTGTATTAGAAGCGTATGATCAAGGCTTTTAACAAGAAAGTCAGACATCAGATATACTAGGCTGGTGATTTGGTAATAAAGCGCATCATCCTACCACAAGGTGATCCCAGGGGAAAATGGACTCCTACATATGAAGGGACATTTGTAGTAAAAATGATATTTTCAAGTGGTTCTATGATACTTACCACCATGGACGATGAATATTTTCCGCACCCTGTGAACGCGAACATAGTCAAAAAATACTATGCATAAAAGAGACCTGCTAGGTTGACAGACCTAGGAAAAAATAAGGGCATCCCGGCGAACCAAAAGGGTTCGGGCAAAAATTAGGGATATATATATATATATATATATATATATATATATATATATATATATATATATATATATATATATATATATATATATATATATATATATAAAATTTATACATCCGGTAAGTCGAAAACCTGAAAAGGCAGCTTAGGCAAAAAAGGGTATTCCAGTGGACTGAAAACCCGAAAAGGTGGTCCAGGAAAAATTTAGGGATTAAAGTGTATGACTATGCGCCGTTCGATCGCAACCAACATAATTACCAACGTCAAAGTTCAAACGGTACATAACGGTTCAAATTAACTTCTTCCGAAAACAAGGAATGAGATGCTTGAAGACATATGGGCAATAGTAGAGTTGAAACTCGACGGGATCATTTCCACATAGTTGTTTTTGTTTATTGTACTCTTTTCCTTCTACGTCGATTTCCTCTTACTAGGATTTCCATCTCTATGTATAAAACTGTCTGTTTATAGGCAAATTTTCCAAATTAATATAATCAATTTCAAGTTCAAAATTGTTTTTACTTTCTCTGTTTTGTCTGCAAAAACGTCCAATGATTGTATTGAATGAACATATGCATTTGAATACATTATTGTTTACAAAAATATACTTGAAAACAGGATTAGATTTTATCAAAGACTCTAGGAGTTGGCATAATGTTTAAGTCATTCATAAATCTCCACAGAGCAGTCTTCATGAAACTATCTCTATAGAGCTATCTTTGTAAGCTCATCCCAACAGAGATATATTCCTCATCATGTCTAATATGCCCTCAGACAGAAATTGGGGAATCTTCCAACAGTTCACCTCCATATGACCAAGCAGTATGGGTTCCCAAAACAGGACGGGTTTACCAACAAAAAACAGATTGTATATCAATTCCTGAAATAGGACGGGGCAACTATCTGCATAACAAAATAGTTTCCTTCAGAGACTGGATTATGGAAAGCATTCCCCTTCAGAGACCGAATTATTAAGAGCATCTCCTTCAGGGCCTCTGTTCTGAAAAAGCATTTCCCCAATGACTGAACTTTGGTGAGCATTCTCCTGCTGAAAAGCATTCTTCAGATACGGCCAGGCATAGACTCATTATGTTACTGATATCAATAGTTACTTTGGATAGCATCTGTAAGCCCATCTCCAGCAACACCCTATCATTTCTCTAAATGGAATCCTTGAGCCCATTCAAGCAATACCATCAACCAGCAGCATTACTCCGTGTGTCGGCGAGTGCAAATTTCTGGGTACTTAAGTATACAATCCTCTTCCACCTCTAGATCACAAATGGCGGACATGCCAATCTAACTCTTAAAGTTTAAGAAGATTGGACAGGGGAAGTTGTTGTACCCCAAAATTTTGCCTCCAATTTTTGAAGATAATTGATTCAAGATACCTCATCAGGCTCCTAAGGTTCTCAATTACTCAAGACTACTCAAGGAATTGGTCAGATAAACCCTCCTTCTAAGCAGTTGGCTTACAACTATGGTTTGGCTTTCTTTAAAGAAAATCGAGCTTCTAATACATAAAGTGAGTTTCATGGGTCCTCATATGCTTAAAAGAATCCTCATGTCGAGTTTCAAGCCCTACATCAACAATTTGCTCTATCAATTGCTCAAATGATTGAAAATCAATTGTATTGGACAAAAAGTCAAATACGGTCAACATACAGTCAAACTTCAAGATTTTTGGTCAACATCAACATTTTGAAGTCATATTCATCATTTAATCAATAGTTAATCATGATTCATCAAGAAAACTCTTAATTCATCAAAACTCAAAAGTTACCAAATTAGGGTTTCTTAAGGAGAAGTCAACTGAACTTTGACCAAGCATAACTTTCACATGCTTCATCCGTTTTTTTCAACCAAAACTCATTTTGAAGGAAATTCAATTCTCTATAACTTTGTATATTTAAGCTCAAGTCCAAAAAAATGTTTCTTTTAAGATATATGGGCCAAAACATTATAGGTCATTTCAAAAGTCAACAAAAAGACACTTTTTGTCAAGGCAACTTACATCAAGATAAAGTCTTCAAACGAAAAATGATTAACATAGAGATTGTAGGGGACACCTTGAGATTTCTAAAAAGTATTCTTGATGTTCTTGTTAGCTGCTTCAACAACCCCATTCATCTTCGTTCGGTAGGGAGAAGAGTTATGATGTTGTATCTTAAACTATTTGCAGAGCTCGGTGATCATTGTATTGTTGAGATTTGTACCATTGTCTGTGATGATCCTCTCTGGTACACCATATCGACAAATCAGATTGTGTCGGATAAACCGCGCCACGATGTTCTTGGTTACTGTAGCAAAGGAAGCTTCCTCAACCCACTTCGTGAAATAATCAATAGCTACCAGAATGAAATGATGCCCGTTCGACGCAGTAGGTCTGATCTCGCTGATCATATCGATGCCCCACATTGCAAAGGGCCAAGGAGCCATCAAAACATTCATGGGAACCGGAGGTACATGCACTTTATCAGCATAGACTTGGCACTTATGACAGGTCCGAGAGTGTTGATAACAATCGGCTTCCATAATAGGCCAATAGTATCCCGCCCGTAGGATATTCTTCGCCATGGTGTTTCCATTGGAATGAGTTCCGAAGGTACCTTCATGTAACTCTGCCATGATCCTTTCTGCCTCGCTTTTTGCCACACATCGCAGTAAGGTTGAATCATGGTTACGCTTATAAAGAATCCCATTGCTGATGAAGAACTTCGCAGCGAACCTTCTCAAGAACTTCTTATCATTAACAGGTGCACCCTCAGGGTATTCTTGAGCCTCAAGATACCTCTTTACCTCGTGGAACCAGGGTTTATCTGCTACCTCTTCAGTCTCGATGTCACAACAACGTGCGGGTTCGTCAAACCTGTCAATGGTAATCTGGGGAGCTTCATTGTCCCACTTGACTTTGAACATAGAATACATGGTAGCTAGCGCGTCCGCTAACTGATTCTCCTCTCTTGGGAAGTGTTCAAAGGTTATCTCCTCAAAGTGCGGAAGCAATGTCAGTACATACTTTTTGTAAGGAATAAGATTTGGGTGCTTCGTATCCCACTCGCCCTTGATCTGGCTGATCACTAGAGCAGAATCTCTGAATACACTCAAGAACTTAATCCTCAGGTCAATAGCAGCTCGAAGACCTAGGATACATGCTTCATACTCCGCCATATTGGTGGTGCAGTTAAAACATAATCGGGCGGTGAATGGAGTATGACATCCCTCGGGAGATATGATCATAGCACCGATGCCATTAACCAACGCGTTCGAGGCTCCGTCAAAATACATAGACCATCAGGATCCTTCCTCAGGTCCTTCATCCAGTCCAGGTTTTTCACAGTCGGTCACCAACATGATATTCTCATCTGGGAACTCGAAATTCGTGGATTGGTAGTCATCCACGGCCTGATGCGCCAAATGATCTGCCAATACACTCCCCTTGATTGCTTTTTGGGTTGTGTATTGGATGTCATAATAAGTTAAGATCATATGCCATCTCGCTATTCTTCCGGACAAGGCAGGCTTTTCGAAGATATACTTGATTGGATCCATTTTCGATATCAACAAAGTGGTGTGAGTTAGCGTATACTGTCTCAGTCGACGAGCAGCCCATGCCAAAAGGCAGCAAGTTTTCTCGTGCAATGAGTATAAAGTCTCGCAGTCGGTAAACTTTTTGCTAAGGTAGTAAATAGCGTGCTCTTTTCGGCCAGACTCGTCATGCTGCCCCAGCACGCACCCCATTGAATTGTCGAGTACTGTCAAGTATAAGATCAAAGGTCTTCCTTCAACTGGGGGCATCATAATTGGTGGTTCTTGAAGGTATTCTTTGATTCTTTCGAAAACGGTCTGGAATTCATCATTCCACTTGTTATACCCCAAAATTTGCCCTCCCATATTCATCAAGAAATTGCCAAGCCAAGCTAGAAAATTCCCCAAGGGTTGTGCAGTGCAACAGTCTCCCATACAGTCAAAATTAGGGTTTTGAGTTTGATCAAGAAAAGGAAGTTTTCAAAGGTTCAATCAAGTCTCATATGCTTACAAACATGGTCAAGCATCCTCATATCAAGTTTCAAGGCATTCAGTTCAAGATTGCACAGTCAAAACCCTAAATTGCACTACAGTCAACTGTAGGGGCAAAATGGTCATTTGGCAGTCAAAAGTTCAAATTTTTGGTCAACATATCATTTTGAAGCCACAAACATCATTTGATCAATGCTTGATCATGATTCTCAAAATTTGGCTCAGAAATCATCAAAGATGCAAGAGTTGCTATATTTGGACAGTTGAAAAAGTCAACTGAAATTGACCAGGGCATAACTTTCACATGGATTATTAGAAAAATTCCATCCAAAGCTCATTTTGAAGAGAAAGACATTTCCTACAACTCATCTTCATACTTCAAGTCCAAGAAATGCTCTCACAAAAAGTTATCAATTTCAACATTACAGGTCATTTTCAAAAGTCAACAAAAAGGGACTTTAAGTCAAAGACCATAACTTGAGATTGATAAATCAAAATGACATGGGACCAAAGGCATTGGTTAAAGGACTCAAAGACCTTTCCAAAATGTCCAAGAACATGTGAAAAGCTTAAAAATTGAGCAAGTTATGCCTTGTAGAAGTTGGGAAATTTTTGTGAAATGGCAAAAGTCAACTATCCTTGAAAATCCAATTTTGACAAAAGGGCCCCATTTTTCTCACTTTGTTCATCCTTGTCATGCCACACACGTGGCCCATGGTTGATTTCAAGACCAAATGTTGACTTTTTTATTTTATTTAATTTTTAATGATTTAATTCATTTTAATTCTTTGAAAATTCAAATAAAATTTAAAAATCAATGAAATGGTGTCAAATGAACTTGGACAATTCTTATGTATCATGAACCAACTCAAAAATCAGGCCAAGGTTCATTTACACACTAGGTCTAGGTTTTGGCTAGAAAATAGGAAAAATGGTTAATGGATGAAACCCTAATGCCAATTCTTTCTCAAGCATGAATTAAGGAGAGCTAGCAAGCCAATTCCACTCCAGCATAACCCCTAAGTCAAACCCTAACCATAAGAGACCATATGATACGCTGAAAAGGCCATTGGACATTTGAAAATTTGGCCATAAAATGCAAAACTGAAATCAGTGCTAGGGATCTTTTCAAGCCAAAATTTTTGTATCAATAGCTTCCTGAGATAATTCTGAACGATTTTCAATTGATAATCTCAATCAAAGCTCCTTGAACTGGTAGTTACAAGTGGAACTGTACAGCAAAATTTTTGAATTCGTGTTCTTGATTCTAAGCATCCTTTTGCATTTTTAATTACATATTCATACTCACAATGATGTTTCCAAGCTGACCAATGCATTTGATTTCATTTTTGTGCCATAAATATGAACTTGCCATTTTCGAATTCTAGGGTTCCAGTGTTCTTAAATTGGGGATTTTGAGTATAGGTAAAATTAGAGCTTCAGAACAACACCATCACACTCCATACATCTGGACGAAGAGATCTGCATGCTTGCGCCTAATTTATATTAGGAAACAAGCTATTCGCTATTTTTTCGTAGCTTACCTAATGCAACGTTTCAAAACCGTTGCTTTATTTGTTGGTGTTTCAGGAAATTGGAAGGGATGATGGCGTGGCACAAGCAGACTGGACAATTCGAATTCGCGCGCGCTTTAGTCATTAGGCGTTGGATTTAATTTATATTATTTACATTATGTTATATATTAAATGAAACACAAATGCTTCAGTGGTACAGCTGTTACGCTTGCAATGCCTATGGCCTGGGTTCGAATCCCAGGCCTTGTAAAATCTCAATATCATTTTTTCATTTGAATTCACATGCAGCGCTCACATTGAGACTCACCATACACTTCAACATCAGCTTATCCACGTGTCCCAGAGCACTCACATCAAGGGCAAGGATTGGGAAGCATGCTACGCTTCAGTCAAATGCATTACACTGGATCAAAAAAGTCAACCAATTCTCACAAATAACTGGGCCAGGCTTCTCAAAACTGCACCTCCAATTCTGGGGTCTACCCCCCCTGGTTCTATTTTTTTTCTTTTTTCTAATTTTCTTTATATTCTATTATTTTTAATTTTACTTGTGTTTTATTTTCTGATTTAATTAATTCTTACAAAAAATATGAAAAACATTAAAAATACAGAAAGGACAAAAAAAAAATATAATTAATTTTGATTCTTTTTTTAAACAAATTAAAATATAACTCATTTAGTTTAATTAGGTTTTAATGTTAATTTTAATTCTTTTTTCATAATAAAAATCCAAAAAATGTAGAATTAGGTTAATTATTAATTTTTTATATCCTTTTTAATTTTTTCCTTTTTTCTCACAATATTATTATTTATTATTTATTTTCTATAAATCAAAAATTGTACATAAATTAGTTTAGAATTTACTTAGGTTAGAAATTAAATCTTTTTTCATAATAAACTTAAAAAACATTAGGTTTAGCACTTTAATTCTAATTAATTTTTTTCCTTTTTTCTTTTAGACCTAAAAAACACAAAAACATTATTTTTCATTTAATTTTTTAATTTTAGATTCCTTGGTTAATTTTAATAGTTTGTAAAAGGGTCCAACGCCCAAATTTTGTTTAATCTCTTTATTTCGCGCATTTGTTTTATATTGTGTAAATAATTATGTATATACCCCAAAGCCATGTAATTTAAAACTCTCGCACTTCTTATTTTATCGCTTTATTTATTTTCAGTCAAATCGGGTTCGGTTTTTTGGCGATGTGGACCCGCGCCAGTTGTAATAGTTAGATTTATTTTCTCGCAAATATAACTGTTAATAAATATGCATGAAAGAATGAATGCCCAAAAAATAAAACCGAATCGTTAGATCACCAATGCATGACAAGACAAACAATAAACTGAAAATGACACACAATTCGCACACACCACCCCTAGGGTACGCCTCACTGTTGCCTTTCGAAAGGTGATCGTCGAGTAGAAAACGTCTTAGTAAGTCCTCATGATCCGGGAACCTGGCATGAGGGTAGCTTCTAAGGTGTCTTCCCATTGCTCCGGTGATCACCATGTCCCTAAAAATCGAATTGACCCGAACACCTCCAACGGTGGTGCTACCTACCTCTCAATGGTGGGATGGCACTACCTTAAAGGACATTTACACAGACTAATTCCTTAGGGTAGGTAGGTTCTCAAGGGTACTTGCTCTAATTTCAAAACAAAATCAAAACATCTTTTCACACCGACGCACTTTCAAAAAACTTTCAAAACAAACTTTTCAAAACACTCTGACGTATGAGTTGAACTGAAACTTTTCAAAGAATATTTTTTGAAACCCACAATTGAAAAGCAAACAACAATTTTGAAAACACATTGAGCAAGTACCTAAGAGCCCATGGATAACCATGGATAGAAAGGGTGCTAATACCTTCCCTTTCTATAACCTACCTCCCGAACCGAGAGCAATCTCTTTAAAGGAATTTTTCTGTGCTTTTGTCCTTTCCTATTGGAGAAAATAAAAGACGGTGGCGACTCTTGCTTACCGCGACATTTCGCGAACCAGCGTTAAACAGTCAGTTCCAGATCCACCGATCACAGAACTGGCGACTCTGCTGGGGAATAAACTTAAAGTGAGGTGTACCTTAGGGCTAGTTACAACTGTGTTTTCAATTGTGTCCTTGTGTGCTTTAAATTGTGGGTTGCTTGGGAGTTCTATAGATCCTAACCCGGATCTGGGGATACCCTTTTAGAAAGTAGCAACAAGGCTGTGAGGGAACTGTGCGGGGTATACCGACATGGTTGAAACAGTCTGCTACGTTGATGTGGCACTTTGGTGTGTACCGGTAACCCTTGAGTCAGTCAAGGAGAGTACGGGGCCTCCATGTGGTGTCATGAAGCATCAACAGACCTTAGGAACCTTAATTGAACCATCTTGGCCTCTTTAGGGTAGTGAGATAACTGACTTTGGTGCAGTCCGAGGTTGGTTGATACTCGATACTACACTCAATTGAGGGTTGCTTTCCTGGAATATTTCGGTCGCCAGTTCAGTGGCTAAATCGAAACGATGAACAATGAAAGCAATCCCGTGATATTGGGAACCTTAGAACCCGGTTACTTTGATTAGGACAGGTTGAACCCACCAACTTCAAGAGGGTACTACCCAGACCCCATGCTGGCCTTAAACCTTAAGGGCCTGTCTTGTGTGCCTTGTGTGCCTTACATGTTTGTCTTTGTAAATATCTGTGTTTAATCATAGCATCATGACATCATCCAGCATCATATGCATTAACTAACCATTTCAGGGGTTCGAATTTTCATCTTTGTTCTTGTTTTGTAGGACATGGAAACTGTTCGTAGAAAGACAATTCCAATCAGTCTTGTAAGGATCTCTCCTCAGCTTAAGGAGCTTATATCCAGGATTCCCGAGAACTCTTCATTCAGTGAAAGGCATGGAAGCCTCATCAGCTTGGTCAACACCAACATTGAGGAAGATATGATAAAAGTCCTGTTCCAATTCTTTGACCCTCTGCATCACTGTTTCACCTTCTTGGACTATCAGTTAGTACCTACATTGGAGGAGTTCTCCCGACTCCTGAAGATCCCTATTCTTGATCAGCTACCCTTCAACGGTACAGAAAAGGAACCTAAGCTTGAAGAGATTGCTAAAGCCTTGCACCTACAGTCATCTGACCTCAAGGGGCATTGGGAAGTCAGAAGTGGTATCAAAGGGTTCTTAGCCAGGTTTCTGTTTGAAAAGGCCTATGATTGTTGGAACTCCCTTGACTTGCAAGCTTTTGAAGAGGTTGTGGCCCTCCTTGTTTATGGTTTGGTGTTGTTCCCTAACCCAGACCAGCTCATTGATATCAGTGCCGTCCAGATCTTTATGTCCAGGAATCCTATACCTACGTTGCTGGGGGACATCCTTCACTCATGTTACACTCGAACCACGAGAAAAAGAGGTGTCCTAATGTGTTGCACTCCTCTCCTGGGAAAGTGGTTTATTTCGCACCTTCCACAATCAGTCCTGAAGAACGAGCGGGGTTTGAGATGGTCACAACGGTTGATGACCCTTACACATGCAGATATACATTGGTGCCCTAGGTCCAGGGAAGATGTCACTATCATTGATCGTTGCGGGGAGTATCCTAATGTTCCTTTACTTGGAATCAGAGGGGGTATTACTTATAGTCCATGCCTGGCTTGGAGACAATTTGGTTATGCTCGGAGGGATGGTCCTCATGACATGTTGATTCCTGACATAGTTTTTGACTTCGACAACGATACTCAAGGACTTCGCCAGAGATTTATCAGAGCTTGGAGGATGCCTAGTAGGATAGACAGCAAGACACTGGGGCACAGGAACTCCATCCCTTTGGAGCCTTACCTTAAGTGGGTACGAGCCCGCTCTCAGAAGTTAGTAATGCCTTATCCTCACATGCTTCCAGTAATTAAAGAGCCTGCCTTGGAAGGAGAGATGTCTCATGTTATTCAGCACCCTGATATGCCCACATCCTGGGAAGAGATGCAGAAGAGTTGGATCCAGCTTAAAGAAGAGAGGAATTCTCTTGAGACTAGTTTGCATGCCAGTGAAAAGAAGGTTTTGGAGCTCACTCGCCTGTTGCACGAGGAAAGGAATCTCAACACTTACATAGCTCCAGAGAAGATGCGCAACATATTTTGGATGTGACTTGATCTTTTTGTATTTTTGCCCATGAGGCTTTGATGTATTAAAACAATGATTTTCTTAATAATAAAGTGTGTTCCTTTTGGTCTACAACAAATTTGAATTTTCGAACTCTTGAATGCATTGCATAAACACATATCATTCATCATGTGCATCATAAATACTCTTCTTTTCAGGTTGTTTACCGTTCTTCGCTGTTTATTTCAGCATCATGAACCCTCCTGAATCATCAACCGATGCGGCTATCAAGGCTCTTCAGGCGCAGAACGCCCAATTTCAGGCGCAAAACGCCCAATTTCAGGAGCTGATCAAGGGCTTGTCTCAGGGTCAACAAGAGTTAAAGACCATGCTGTTGAAGAAGACTAAGAAGAAGAGGAGGACTGTGCTATTTAACACTGGGCGCAGACTCGGGAACACTTTGGTTGTTGAAGCTGAAAGGACTCCTCCATCTGTGACGGAAGGTAGTCACCATGAAAGGGAGGTCACTACTCCTGTGGGCTCTGATACTGAAACAGACTTCAATGACGACCAGTACCCTCCTGCTGAAGACCGGTACAAACAGCTGGAAGACAGATTAAAAGCTGTGGAAGTTCAACGGGTGCCTGGATTGGATTTCGGAGACTTGGGGTTATCTACTGGGGTGGTGATCCCGCACAAGTTCAAAACACCTGCCTTCGTGAAGTATGATGGGGCTTCCTGTCCCAAGATGCACCTCCGTTCTTATGTAAGGAAGATCCAGCCTTACACAGCAGACAAGAACCTTTGGATCCACTTCTTCCAGGAGAGTCTTTCAGGGACTCACCTCGATTGGTTCTATCAGCTAGATGGAATCAGCATTCGTAACTGGGAGGATCTGGCCACTGCTTTTTACAAGCAGTATCAGTATAATGCCGACCTCACTCCTACGCGTACCCAACTCCAGGGTATGTCGCTAGGGTCGGGAGAAGGTTTTAAGGAGTACGCTCAGAAATGGAGAGACCTGGCTGGCAGGGTGCAGCCACCATTGACGGATCGGGAGCTGGTAGATATGTTCTTGGGGACCCTATCTGGTCCGTTTTTCAATCATCTCATTGGTAATTCCTCTGCTGGGTTTACCGATCTAATCCTGACTGGTGAAAGGATTGAGGCCGGTATAAAATCGGGGAAGATACAGAAAGTTGCCTCCTCCAGTACTGAGAAGAAACCCTTCAAAAAGGAGGCTAGTGCTGTATATAACTCCCGGAGAACAGAGCGACCTGAGCACCGCCAATCTGTCAGTGCGGTAATGATTGCCAAACCCGCTGCCGCTCCTCGGCCAACTAATCCTCAAAAGTTTGAAAGACCCCGGAGAGAGTTCACCCGGTTAAGCATGACCTTATCACAAATCCTGCCACAGTTTCTATCCACCAATTTAGTGACTGTCAAGGAGGCTCCAAAGTTTCCCAACACTGCATCTCCCAAGTTCAATCCAAATGCTCGCTGTGCTTATCACTCTGATAGCCCGGGGCATAACACAGATGACTGTTGGGCCCTAAGGAACAAAGTTCAAGACCTCATTGACGCAAAGGAGATACAGTTTGAGGCGCCCGAGAAGCCGAATGTTGTAACTGCTCCCATGCCCCCGCATGGAGTGAATGCTGTTGAGGAGAATTTGTATGTAGCTTCGGTGGATGATGTTGCTACTCCGTTGCTGATGATCAAGAGGAATCTGTTGCTAGCCGGTTTATTTCCGGGATGTAGCGAAAGTTGCCCTCTATGTGTCGCTTCCCCTGTTGGTTGTTCTCTGTTGAAGTCAGGCATCCAAAACCTGATAGATAATAGAGAGATTTTGTTTGAAAAGACTGTTGTTCCTGCTGCTCCTGTTGAAGAAGTGTCAATCGTTACCATCTTCAACAACTGTTCCGAGGCTCCTTCAAAGAAGCCTATACAAGTTTTGTCAGTTCACAAGAATGTTCCCATCACCATTACTGTTCCGGGGCCTATACCCTACAAATCTGATAAGGCTGTCCCATGGCACTATGGGGCGGATGTTTATGTTCTGGGTGTGAAACAAGAGTGCAACATTGATACTGGTGTCTCCAATATCACCGGGCCTGCTAAGGTCACTCGTAGTGGAAGACTGTTCTCGCCAGACATTGCTCCTCCAGCAATTCATAGGCCTTTGATCTTCACACCTGCCAGAGTGCCTGTTTCTCCTTCTGACCAAGTATCCACCCCTGCTGCTGAGTCATCTGATACTCGGGGCAAGGGAATTGCTGCTGATGTGCCTGCCAGGACGGAGGCACCAAAGACCATTGTTGAGGCTTCCAAGCAGGAAATGGAAGAAATTCTCAAGATAATAAAGAAAAGTGATTTCAATGTTGTGGAACAGCTGGGGCACACCCCCTCTAAAATCTCCATGTTGTCACTGCTGCTGTGTTCAGAGGCCCATGCAAAGGCTCTGATTGCTTTCTTAAAGACTGCCCACGTACCCCAAGATACGACTGCTGACCAGTTCACCGATTGTGTGGCCAACCTAACTGCTGATAATGGCCTGGGTTTCTCTGATGCCGATCTGACAGCAAAGGGGAAAAACCATAATGATGCCCTGCATGTCTCCATTGAATGCAGGGGCACTACTCTTGCTCATGTGCTGGTTGACACAGGTTCTTCATTAAATGTGCTGCCCAAGAAGGCTCTGGATAGGCTGGATTGTGAGGGTCTAGAGCTCAAACCAAGTAGCATTGTTGTCCGGGCCTTTGACGGGTCCAAAAGAATGGTGCATGGTGAAGTGGACATCCCAATCAGGGTTGGGTCACAGGTATTCGATTCAAAGTTCTATGTGATGGATATCCATCCGTCCTATTCTTGTTTGCTGGGTCGCCCATGGATCCACAAAGCTGGAGCTGTGACTTCTACATTGCATCAGAAGCTCAAGTACCCGGTCAGGGGGAGGATCGTAACAGTGCAAGGGGAAGAGGAGTACATGGTCAGCCACCTCAACTCCTTCAGATATGTAGAAATGGATGGGGAGTTCATTGAAACCCCCTTTCAACACTTTGAGGAAGTACCACCAACCTTGGCAACAGCAGAAGATGAAGAGGTTTCCCCTATGAAGATGGCCTCCTTAAAGGATGCCCGGGCTGTGATCGAAAAAGGCGAATGTGCAAACTGGGGCAAGCTCCCTGATCTTACTCCTAAGACTAACAAGTTTGGGCTGGGTTTCACCACAGAAGCTCAGAAAGCGGTGCGCAAGGCAAGAATTGGAAGACCTCCGTTGCTCATCACTCAGCATGGAGTGAATGCTATTGGAGAGGAAGATGAAGTGGGGGAGTCAGAGTTCGATAGCTGGATCTACCCAACGGCCGACGGTGGATTGACCAATTGGACTGCTAAAGATTTTACTCCCATAACTTTTGTTCCCCAGTAATGAATTTCTTTGTTTTTGATTTGTAATAAACAATAATTTGAGACTATATGGCCCGGTGTCTTACCCGGGGCACCGTGGTTTTATTTATGAGGGCTTTTTGTTTATCACTATCATCTATCATGAATAAAAGCATTGGACGTTTTTCACATTTCAAATTTTGCGCTCCTTTTCTTTCCTTTCTTTACATATTGCAAAACAGCTGTATTTACACACACACTCACTCATACAGGTTTCAATCCACTCTGGATCTCACTGGTAACGACTCTGCTACTGCCAGTTATGACTTCGAAAATCCGATCAACTTAGCCGCCGACGAAGGTGAAGATGATTGCGAAGTGCCTGGTGAACTTGCAAGATTGTTACAACAGGAAGAGAGGGCAATTCAACCCCATGAAGAGCCAGTGGAAATGATAAACTTGGGTACTGAGGAAGACAAGAAAGAGGTGAAGATTGGTGCCAACCTGGAGCTCAGCGTGAAGCAACGGTTGACTCAGATGCTGCACGATTATAAAGAAATCTTTGCCTGGTCCTACGAAGATATGCCCGGATTAGATACCGACATTGTGGTCCATCATTTACCAACTAAAGAAGATTTCCCTCCGGTTAAGCAAAAGGTTCGTCGGATGCGTCCAGAGATGTCTGAGAAGATTAAAGCCGAGGTTATGAAGCAGTTTGATGCCGGATTTCTTGCTGTGACTTCTTACCCTCAGTGGGTTGCTAATGTGGTACCGGTGCCTAAGAAGGATGGCAAGGTCAGGATGTGTGTCGATTACAGGGATCTGAACAGGGCCAGCCCCAAGGATGACTTCCCTCTACCCCACATTGATGTCCTTGTTGATAATACAGCTCAGCATAAAGTGTTCTCTTTCATGGATGGTTTTTCAGGCTACAATCAGATCAAGATGGCACCTGAAGACATGGAAAAGACTACCTTTGTTACTCAGTGGGGCACCTTCTGTTACAAGGTCATGCCATTCGGGTTAAAGAATGCTGGGGCAACCTACCAGCGTGCCATGGTTACCTTATTTCATGACATGATCCATCATGAGATAGAAGTGTATGTTGACGACATGATCGCTAGGTCCCAAACTGAGGAAGAGCATCTAGATCATCTGCAGAAGTTGTTTGACCGGTTGAAATTGTACAAGCTGAGATTGAACCCGAACAAGTGCACCTTCGGGGTAAGATCTGGGAAATTGCTAGGCTTCGTGGTTAGTGATAAAGGTATTCAAGTGGACCCTGCTAAGGTCAAAGCCATTCAAGAGATGCCAGTTCCTAAGACAGAGAAGGAAGTCAGAGGCTTTCTAGGACGTCTGAATTACATTGCTCGGTTCATCTCACATTTAACTGCTACCTGTGAACCAATCTTCAAGCTGCTGAAGAAAGATCAGGTAGTACGTTGGAATGATGAATGCCAGGCTGCTTTTGACCGAATCAAAGAATATCTCCAAGAACCACCCATCCTTATGCCACCAGTGGAAGGGAGACCTTTGATACTTTACCTGACAGTGCTTGATAATGCAATGGGGTGTGTGCTGGGGCAGCATGACAAGTCTGGCCGAAAAGAGCATGCCATTTATTACCTTAGCAAAAAGTTTACCGACTGTGAGACCCGATACTCACTGCTTGAGAAAACTTGCTGCGCTTTGGTATGGGCTGCTCGCCGGCTGAGACAGTATATGCTGACTCACACTACCTTGTTAATCTCAAAAATGGATCCTATAAAGTACATATTCGAAAAGCCTGCTCTGTCTGGGAGAATTGCAAGATGGCAGATGATCTTGACGGAATACGACATTCAGTACACGACCCAAAAAGCCATCAAGGGAAGTGTATTGGCAGACCACCTAGCACATCAAGCTGTGGATGACTACCAATCAATGAACTTCGAGTTTCCAGATGAAAGCATTATGATAGTAACTGACTGTGAGATACCTGGACCGGATGAAGGACCTGAACCAGGATCCCGATGGTCTATGCACTTTGACGGAGCCTCCAATGCTTTGGGAAATGGTATCGGCGCCATAATCGTATCTCCACAAGGTACTCATACTCCACTCACCGCCCGGCTGTGTTTCAATTGTACCAACAACATGGCGGAGTATGAAGCGTGTATTATGGGTCTTCAAGCTGCGATTGACCTGAGGATCAAATTTCTAAGTGTCTTCGGAGATTCCGCTCTCGTGATCAATCAGATCAAAGGAGAGTGGGATACGAAGCACCCAAACTTGATTCCTTACAGAGAATGTGTGTTGGCCCTGATCCCCCACTTCACAGAGATAATATTTGAGCACTTTCCAAGAGAAGAGAATCAGCTGGCGGACGCGTTAGCTACAATGTCTTCAATGTTCAAAGTTAAATGGGATAATGAAGCTCCCCGGATCACCATCTGGAAACTGGACGAACCGGCATACTGTTGTGATCTCGAAACTGAATTGGTAACTGAGAAGCCCTGGTACCACGAAGTGAAGAGATACCTAGAAGCTCAGGAATACCCTGAAGGAGCATCTGTCAATGATAAGAAGTTCCTGAGAAGGTTTGCAGCCAAGTTCTTTCTTAGCAACGGCATCTTGTACAAGCGAAACCAGGATTCAACTCTACTGCGTTGTGTAGATAAGACTGAAGCAGAAAGAATCATGGAAGAGCTGCATGAAGGGACCTTTGGTACACACTCCAGCGGACATACCATGGCAAAGAAGATTCTACGGGCAGGGTATTACTGGTCCACCATGGAAGCTGATTGCTACCAACATTCTAGGACATGCCATAAATGCCAGATCTACGCAGACAAAGTGCATGTTCCTCCGGTTCCCCTGAATGTTCTGACGGCGCCTTGGCCATTTGCAATGTGGGGCATAGACATGATCGGTGAGATAAAACCTACGGCATCCAATGGACATCGCTTCATCCTAGTGGCAATTGATTATTTCACGAAGTGGGTTGAGGCAGCATCCTATGCTACGGTAACCAAGACTGTTGTGGCACGGTTCATTCGGCACAACCTGATCTGTCGGTACGGCGTCCCTGAGCGGATTATTACAGACAACGGTACCAATCTGAACAATAAGATGATCACCGAGCTTTGCGAACAGTTCAAGATACAGCACCACAATTCTTCTCCTTACAGACCGAAGATGAATGGGGCTGTAGAAGCAGCTAATAAAAACATCAAGAAGATTGTGCAGAAGATGACAGTAACGTATAAAGATTGGCACGAGATGTTACCGTTCGCTCTGCATGGGTATCGTACTTCAGCTAGGACGTCAACCGGGGCAACTCCTTTCTCTCTGGTTTATGGCATGGAAGCAGTCTTGCCGATTGAGGTACAAATTCCTTCTCTCCGGATAATGAAGGATGCAAATCTGAATGAAGATGATTGGATCCAGACACGACTTGATCAACTCAACCTTATTGACGAAAAGAGACTTGCTGCTATCTGCCATGGTCAGACGTATCAGAAGCGAATGATCAGGGCATTTAACAAAAAGGTCAGACCACAGGAATATCAAGTCGGGGATCTGGTGATCAAGCGAATCATCCTTCCTCAGAGTGATCCAAGGGGCAAATGGACCCCTACGTACGAAGGGCCATTTGTGGTTAAGCATGTGTTCTCAGGAGGAGCAATGATATTAACCAACATGGATGGTGACGACCTTCCTCACCCCGCCAATGCAGACATAGTTAAAAAATACTACGCATGGAAAAGACCCGCTAGGCTGACATGTCTAGGCAAAAATTAGGGCTTCCCGTCGAACCAAAAGGGTTCGGGCAAAATGAAGGGATGAAAATGAAAAATCTGTACACCCGGCAAGTCGAAAACCTGAAAAGGCGGCTTGGGCAAAAATGGGTATCCCGGTGGACTGAAAACCTGAAAAGGCAGTCCAGGCAAAAGTTAGGGATAAAAGCGTAATACTATGTCTCATTGGATCACTTTGCATCCAGAATCCGGTATTTACATCAAGACGGCATCGATCAGTCAGCTTCACCTTCAACCAAGGTCATCAAGTGATGAGATGCTCAGAGTCATAAAGGCAATAGCGGAGTTGAAACCCAGTGGATCATTCATCCTTCACACAGCTGTTTTATTTTCTTTTGTACAAAACTTGTATAAACTCTTTTGTTCGGCGACGTTCCTCTTACTAGGACGTCAGCCTCTTGTACATAAAACGCCTATTCACAGGCTATTCAAAATCAATACAAATATACTTTTCAGTTAAAAGTGCCAAGTGTTTTTCTTTTTCTGTTTTGTTTTGCGAAGAACGTCCAAGGTTCAATTTGTGATATACGCATTGACAATAATTTGCTAACTCATAAATATTTGCATATGAAACAAAGAACTAATTGCAGGTGACACTAGAAACAGGGGCAATAAAGAGTTGTCTGAGCAGTCTAATTGTTCTATCCTCCAAGGTACCAAGGTAGGTTCGACTAAAGAACCTAACCAGACATCTTAAATTCCCCAGAGGACAGCAAGTCAGTGCATTCTTCCCCAGCATATCAAAACTTCCCCAGGAGAGTCCCATCCAAGTTCCCCAGGAAAAGTGGAATTCATCTCCCCAAGCAGTAAGCTTATCCCCAGTAAATTCTGGAAGCTTATCCTTCACAGGACACGAACGCGTCATCCGGCTTGATTTAAAGAGTTATTTCCTTAACAGGATATAACTGGGTTATCCTCAGCCTAAAGCCAAGGGAAAGTCGTCGTCAACGTAATTCTTTCCTATCCTCAGCGAAGTCTATTCACACTTCCAATACAACAACGGTATCCCCAACAGAGCTACTATCAACATTCAGCAAGGCATCACTCTTCCCACAGAGTATTGCTTCCCAGCATGGTCGCTAGAGTATCTTTTCTCCCCGCAGAATCCTCCATTTGCCAAGTTTATTCCGCAACGGAGTCATCTTCTCCTACCGGTATCCTTGCAATTATCATCCCCAGCGGAAGCAAAATCTATTCTTCGACATCAGCCCGGGATACGACTTCCCGGCACCCGTCAAGGATTCATTTTCCTAGACGAAAACATACATAAAACATCACATACATCATTATAGCATGCATAACGCACTGCATCATACAAATCTCATTTATGTTGAGAACATCATTGCTTGATCCATATCATGCATTGCACATGACTGACTTTTATCTTTCAGGAAAAATTCAGTTAAGTTCTCAAGCTACATTTCAAGACCTAGACTGGTTCAGTCGAAGGCCTTCTCTGGTTCAGTTAAATCGTCCCAAGATTTTCCTGATGCTTATCCCTTTGAAGACATTTCAAGACCTAGACTGGTTCAGTCAAAGGCCTTCTCTGGTTCAGTTAAATCGTCCCAAGATTTTCCTGATGCTTATCCCTTTGAAGACATTTCAAGACCTAGACTGGTTCAGTCAAAGGCCTTCTCTGGTTCAGTTAAATCGTCCCAAGATTTTCCTGATGCTTATCCCTTTGAAGACATTTCAAGACCTAGACTGGTTCAGTCAAAGGCCTCCTCTGGTTCAGTCAGATCGACCTAAGATCTCCCTGATGCTTATCCCATTGAAGACATTTCAAGACCTAGACCGGTTCAGTTAAATCGTCCCAAGATTTTCCTGATTGCTTACCCAGTCAAAGGCCTCTCTGGTTCAGTCAGATCGACCTTAAGATCTCCCTGATTCTTATCCCAGTAGAAGACACCCCAGATTTTTCTCAACGAGCGTTGTTGAAGTTAAAGTCGCTCAAGGCTCTCTTACCATTCATGCTAAGGAAGTAATCATCCCTGCAACGTGTCAGGTACTCATTTTCTGTTTTGCAGGTATGCAGGTTCTCGCTAAGGAATCTCCTACGCAATCAAACATCCAGATGGCATCTATAAGCCCATCCCCATCATTGCCAACATGTGAGCGCAAATTTCCGGGCACTCTAGTGTCCAATCATCTTTTACCCTCGGATTACGAAAGGCACGTCAGCCAATCTGCATCCTCAGGTCTAAGAAGATTGAACAGGGGCAACTGTTATACCCCAAAATTTGCCCTCCCATATTCATCAAGAAATTGCCAAGCCAAGCTAGAAAATTCCCCAAGGGTTGTGCAGTGCAACAGTCTCCCATACAGTCAAAATTAGGGTTTTGAGTTTGATCAAGAAAAGGAAGTTTTCAAAGGTTCAATCAAGTCTCATATGCTTACAAACATGGTCAAGCATCCTCATATCAAGTTTCAAGGCATTCAGTTCAAGATTGCACAGTCAAAACCCTAAATTGCACTACAGTCAACTGTAGGGGCAAAATGGTCATTTGGCAGTCAAAAGTTCAAATTTTTGGTCAACATATCATTTTGAAGCCACAAACATCATTTGATCAATGCTTGATCATGATTCTCAAAATTTGGCTCAGAAATCATCAAAGATGCAAGAGTTGCTATATTTGGACAGCTGAAAAAGTCAACTGAAATTGACCAGGGCATAACTTTCACATGGATTATTAGAAAAATTCCATCCAAAGCTCATTTTGAAGAGAAAGACATTTCCTACAACTCATCTTCATACTTCAAGTCCAAGAAATGCTCTCACAAAAAGTTATCAATTTCAACATTACAGGTCATTTTCAAAAGTCAACAAAAAGGGACTTTAAGTCAAAGACCATAACTTGAGATTGATAAATCAAAATGACATGGGACCAAAGGCATTGGTTAAAGGACTCAAAGACCTTTCCAAAATGTCCAAGAACATGTGAAAAGCTTAAAAATTGAGCAAGTTATGCCTTGTAGAAGTTGGGAAATTTTTGTGAAATGGCAAAAGTCAACTATCCTTGAAAATCCAATTTTGACAAAAGGGCCCCATTTTTCTCACTTTGTTCATCCTTGTCATGCCACACACGTGGCCCATGGTTGATTTCAAGACCAAATGTTGACTTTTTTATTTTATTTAATTTTTAATGATTTAATTCATTTTAATTCTTTGAAAATTCAAATAAAATTTAAAAATCAATGAAATGGTGTCAAATGAACTTGGACAATTCTTATGTATCATGAACCAACTCAAAAATCAGGCCAAGGTTCATTTACACACTAGGTCTAGGTTTTGGCTAGAAAATAGGAAAAATGGTTAATGGATGAAACCCTAATGCCAATTCTTTCTCAAGCATGAATTAAGGAGAGCTAGCAAGCCAATTCCACTCCAGCATAACCCCTAAGTCAAACCCTAACCATAAGAGACCATATGATACGCTGAAAAGGCCATTGGACATTTGAAAATTTGGCCATAAAATGCAAAACTGAAATCAGTGCTAGGGATCTTTTCAAGCCAAAATTTTTGTATCAATAGCTTCCTGAGATAATTCTGAACGATTTTCAATTGATAATCTCAATCAAAGCTCCTTGAACTGGTAGTTACAAGTGGAACTGTACAGCAAAATTTTTGAATTCGTGTTCTTGATTCTAAGCATCCTTTTGCATTTTTAATTACATATTCATACTCACAATGATGTTTCCAAGCTGACCAATGCATTTGATTTCATTTTTGTGCCATAAATATGAACTTGCCATTTTCGAATTCTAGGGTTCCAGTGTTCTTAAATTGGGGATTTTGAGTATAGGTAAAATTAGAGCTTCAGAACAACACCATCACACTCCATACATCTGGACGAAGAGATCTGCATGCTTGCGCCTAATTTATATTAGGAAACAAGCTATTCGCTATTTTTTCGTAGCTTACCTAATGCAACGTTTCAAAACCGTTGCTTTATTTGTTGGTGTTTCAGGAAATTGGAAGGGATGATGGCGTGGCACAAGCAGACTGGACAATTCGAATTCGCGCGCGCTTTAGTCATTAGGCGTTGGATTTAATTTATATTATTTACATTATGTTATATATTAAATGAAACACAAATGCTTCAGTGGTACAGCTGTTACGCTTGCAATGCCTATGGCCTGGGTTCGAATCCCAGGCCTTGTAAAATCTCAATATCATTTTTTCATTTGAATTCACATGCAGCGCTCACATTGAGACTCACCATACACTTCAACATCAGCTTATCCACGTGTCCCAGAGCACTCACATCAAGGGCAAGGATTGGGAAGCATGCTACGCTTCAGTCAAATGCATTACACTGGATCAAAAAAGTCAACCAATTCTCACAAATAACTGGGCCAGGCTTCTCAAAACTGCACCTCCAATTCTGGGGTCTACCCCCCCTGGTTCTATTTTTTTTCTTTTTTCTAATTTTCTTTATATTCTATTATTTTTAATTTTACTTGTGTTTTATTTTCTGATTTAATTAATTCTTACAAAAAATATGAAAAACATTAAAAATACAGAAAGGACAAAAAAAAAATATAATTAATTTTGATTCTTTTTTTAAACAAATTAAAATATAACTCATTTAGTTTAATTAGGTTTTAATGTTAATTTTAATTCTTTTTTCATAATAAAAATCCAAGAAATGTAGAATTAGGTTAATTATTAATTTTTTATATCCTTTTTAATTTTTTCCTTTTTTCTCACAATATTATTATTTATTATTTATTTTCTATAAATCAAAAATTGTACATAAATTAGTTTAGAATTTACTTAGGTTAGAAATTAAATCTTTTTTCATAATAAACTTAAAAAACATTAGGTTTAGCACTTTAATTCTAATTAATTTTTTTCCTTTTTTCTTTTAGACCTAAAAAACACAAAAACATTATTTTTCATTTAATTTTTTAATTTTAGATTCCTTGGTTAATTTTAATAGTTTGTAAAAGGGTCCAACGCCCAAATTTTGTTTAATCTCTTTATTTCGCGCATTTGTTTTATATTGTGTAAATAATTATGTATATACCCCAAAGCCATGTAATTTAAAACTCTCGCACTTCTTATTTTATCGCTTTATTTATTTTCAGTCAAATCGGGTTCGGTTTTTTGGCGATGTGGACCCGCGCCAGTTGTAATAGTTAGATTTATTTTCTCGCAAATATAACTGTTAATAAATATGCATGAAAGAATGAATGCCCAAAAAATAAAACCGAATCGTTAGATCACCAATGCATGACAAGACAAACAATAAACTGAAAATGACACACAATTCGCACACACCACCCCTAGGGTACGCCTCACTGTTGCCTTTCGAAAGGTGATCGTCGAGTAGAAAACGTCTTAGTAAGTCCTCATGATCCGGGAACCTGGCATGAGGGTAGCTTCTAAGGTGTCTTCCCATTGCTCCGGTGATCACCATGTCCCTAAAAATCGAATTGACCCGAACACCTCCAACGGTGGTGCTACCTACCTCTCAATGGTGGGATGGCACTACCTTAAAGGACATTTACACAGACTAATTCCTTAGGGTAGGTAGGTTCTCAAGGGTACTTGCTCTAATTTCAAAACAAAATCAAAACATCTTTTCACACCGACGCACTTTCAAAAAACTTTCAAAACAAACTTTTCAAAACACTCTGACGTATGAGTTGAACTGAAACTTTTCAAAGAATATTTTTTGAAACCCACAATTGAAAAGCAAACAACAATTTTGAAAACACATTGAGCAAGTACCTAAGAGCCCATGGATAACCATGGATAGAAAGGGTGCTAATACCTTCCCTTTCTATAACCTACCTCCCGAACCGAGAGCAATCTCTTTAAAGGAATTTTTCTGTGCTTTTGTCCTTTCCTATTGGAGAAAATAAAAGACGGTGGCGACTCTTGCTTACCGCGACATTTCGCGAACCAGCGTTAAACAGTCAGTTCCAGATCCACCGATCACACCACTTTACCACTAGATCTTTCTTCAACAGCTTGAAGATTGGCTCACAAGTAGCAGTCAGATGTGAAATGAATCGGGCGATGTAGTTCAGACGTCCCAAAAAGCCTCTAACTTCCTTTTCTGTGCGGGGAGACGGCATCTCCTGTATGGTCTTCACCTTTGCAGGATCCACCTGAATACCTTTATAACTGACGATGAAACCCAACAGCTTACCAGACCTTACCCCAAAGGTGCACTTGTTCGGGTTCAAAAGGGCAAAACAAGGTCGATAATGGGGCATGACCTACTAAAAGAGAAACCACCTCGACAGGCGACTATCTCTACAGATAAACCTACTCGAGTTGAAGAATAACACGCTCCACCAAAGGTCGACTCCATTGCACTCGACACCCGCTTTGACAGAGATAAAGTCGAAGCCCCCAATGGTAAACAGGATCTTCTCTGACCCGTCCCAGACAGAGACTTTGAGTTCATCCCCCTCGGCAAAGACCCGAACAAAGGCATGAAGATCGGTGCCGGACTCCCCGACCTAGCAAGGAAACAACTCAAATCTTACTTAAGGGAGAATGCTGACCTGTTCCCGTGGAGCGTGTAGAGATTCCCAGACTCGACCCTGAGGTCGCCTATCACCAACTGTTATGGATCCAGCCGCTAGGGAAGTAATACAATGTAGGTGTAGGTAGTCTCCCGAAAAAGCGCAAGCTGCTGAAAAAAAGTTGTAAAAGACCTCCTATAGGCAAATTTTATTTTTGAGGCCCGATATTCAACCTGGATGGAAAAAGTTGTACTAGTTAAGAAAAATAATGGAAAATGGCGTATGTGTGTTGACTATACTGATCTCAGTCGGGCATGTCCCAGATATGTTTTTCCCTTACCTAACATCAACACGTTGGTCGACAATTCGCCCGGCTACAAAATTTTATCATTTATGGACGCGTACTCGGGCTATAATCAAATTCCCATGGCGATGAGAGACAAACACTGCACCTCCTTCATGACCGATTCAGGTAATTACTACTATAACATAATTCCCTCCATCCTAAAAAACCCAGGAGCAACGTACCAGCGGATGATAAACAAAGTCTTTCGCAGGGAGACTAGGGACATGCTCGAGGTGTACATGGACGACATGATCATCAAATCTCGAGCAGAAACAGACCATGCTCCCCGCCTCAAAAAAATTTTCGCCCAAGCAAGGCAATGCAAAATGAAATTCAACCCAGAGAAGTGCATCTTCAGGGTCAAGGCGGGCAAATTCCTCAGTTTCTATCTGACCGAATGAGGAATTGAGGCCAACCCCGATAAATGCCGAGCATTTTCCGAGATCTCCATGCCAAGCTCGAAAAAATCCATACAAGTCATGAATGGCATGCTCACCTCGCTTTCCTGTTTCGTGGCAAAGTCCATGCAGCACGCACTCTCGTTTTTCAAACTCTTGCGTAAAGAGGTGGATTTCGAGTTAAACGAGGAGTGCAAGCAAGCCCTCCTCCACCTCAAGCGAAGCCTTTCCGAACCGCCTGTGTCATCACGACCAGAGAGCAGGGAAACTTTGTTCCTTTATCTGGCCATCGCCACCGAGGAAGTAAGCGTGGCCCTCGTCCGCGAGACACTAGACGGGCAGAAACTAGTGTATACTACTAGCAAAGTGTTACAAGGCCCCGGTGTTAGATATCAACAAATTGAAAAAGTATACTTAGCCCTCATCAACACGGTGAGGAGACTTAGATATTACTTCTTATCCCACACATTCGTCGTACAAACAGACCAACCCGTGAGACAGCTCCTAGGTCGACCAGACATGGCCAGCGAATGCTGAAATGGTCCCTAGAGCTTCCAGAGTTTAAATTTCAGTACAAGAGTAGGAAAGCCCTTAAAGCCCAAGAATTTGCCGACTTTGTTGCGGAGATGACCACCCACGAACCCCCTGCAGGTAGGGGTGGCAAAATGGGCCCGGCCCGTTGGGCATGCCCATTTTACCCGCACTTTAGTACTGGGCGGGGAAAGAATTTAGGGCCTCACCCTCTAATGTAACCGCCCTGCACCGCCCCGTTTTCTTCGTGGGCTTTTGCAGGCATGATTATTAGCATAAAATTTTGCATTTTTAGGCCTAAAAGGTGCAGTGCCTGTGGGCTTTCCCTGCCCCACACTCACTTTTTTGTAGAGCGGACCTTGGTTTTAGGCCCTCATCCTCAACTATGCCAGCCTCGCCCCACCCTATTTTATTGTGGGCTTTTGCAGGGCAGGCCTAAACGAGGTGGGTATTCCCGTTTGCCACCCCTACCTGCAGGTGCGAAACACAAGTGGACGATCTTTGTAGATGGAGCTTCAAGCTCGACGAGAAGCTGAGCAGGAATCTTCCTCGAAAACAAAGAGGGTGTCGTGATCGAACATTCACTTGCCCTGTCTTTTCCTACATCGAACAACCATACTGAATACGAGGCCCTGCTTGCATGGTTAAGATGGGCCAAAGACCTAGGTTTCCGAGAAGTACAAGTATTCACAAACTCCCAACTTGTCACATCTCAAGTTCGAGGAGAATATCAGGCCAAGAATGATAACCTCGTCGAATACCTGAACCTAGTCAAAGAAAGGATGAAGAAGTTTGACCGGGAGGAAATCAAACATGTGCCCCACGAACAGAACACGCGGGCTGACGTACTTTCAAAACTCGCAAGCACAAAGAAAATGGGTGGGAACAAATCCGTTATCCAAGAATCCCTTTATCGTCTGAGTATTGAAAAACCCACTGCGTCGCCCGAGATGAATGCCATCAGCGATGGTTCATGTTAGATGACCCTGGTGTTTAATTATCTCACAAAGGGAGAATTACCCGCTGACTAAAAAGAGGCCAATGCGACCAAACGACGAGCCTGCTCTTACATAGTAATCGAGCATAAACTCTATCGGTGGGGATTCTCCATCCCACTTCTGAAATGTGTCGAGGAGTCCAAAATCCCTGAGATATTACGAGAAATATACGAGGGAATTAATGCCCAACACTTGGGAGAAAGATCTCTGGCACGAAAGGTGCTACGATCAGGCTATTACTGGCCCACCATGCAGCAAGACGCGAAGGAGCACGTCAAAAAATGCGATAAATGTCAAAGACATGCGGACATGCACCTCGCACCCCCGCACGAACACAAAACACTATTATCCTCGTGGTCGTTCTCCTGGTAGGGGATGGGCATCCCCGGACCATTCGTACAAGGATCATATCAAAATAAATTATGATCATGGTCGTCGACTATTTCACAAAGTAGATAGAGGTCGAAGCCCTGGCCAGAATCACATCACACAACATTATTTGTTTCTACAAACGAAATGTGTTTTTCCGATTCGGCATACCACAAGCGCTTGTCACCAACAATGGGACGCAATTAACTGAACAATGCTTCCAAGAGTTCACCGCCAAGCTCGACCCCAAACAACACTTCACGTCCGTCAAACATCCTCAAACCAACGGGCAAGTCGAGGTTGCAAATAGAGTCATCTTACGACGACTCAAGAGAAAGTTGGGAGAAGCAAAAAAGGGGTGGGTCGAAGAGCTACACAGCGTCCTGTGGGTTTAGCGAACGACACCACACTCGACGATTAGCGAAACCCCATTTTGACTAACCTACGGCACTGAAATCGTAATTCCTGTGGAAATCATGGAGCCATCGAAGAAAACTGAAGTCCCTTTAGACGAGGAACTAAATGACGAGGCCCTAAGGGAAGAGCTCGACCTGGTAGAAGAAATCTGATCAGGAGCAGCTCTTCGTGAAGCCACAATGAAACATCAGATAGCCTTGCATCATGACACCAAAGTCATAAAATGAGAATTCTAGGTCAGCAACCTAGTCTTGCAGAGAAATAAAAAAGATTATCATAAAGGAAAGGTAGCCGCCAACAAGGAAGAACTATACCGTGTCTGCGGGGCAACATGCATTGGATCCTACCACCTCTAACACCTAAGTGGAGAACCACTACCTCGACCATGGAATGCTGCAAAGCTGAAACAATATTACAACTAGGTCCCTGATGAATGTTGGGGCCTGGCAGTTAATGTACCATCTTCGATAATTGACAGGGCTCGCTCGACCACAGAAGCATGTTGAGGTACAAATATAGCCTCCAACCAGTAATGAAAGGCAGTTTTCTTGCTAATTAGTTGAGCAGAACCTTAGCCAAACGGGGACACATCGACCGAGATCCACCATTGAAGTACCCAACAGGCAGAACACCCAACTCGCGATGGGCAAGTCACGCCACAAAGTCAAGACTCTGACCGCGATCTTAACCTCATCCCTACACATTCCCACTCAGCTTCCTGGACATATCCCAACAGGTGTCGACCACAAACCTCTACTAATCGAATTCCATGTTTCACAAAATAAACAAGTCAAGGACAACGGCAAGCAAATATATAACAATATAATAGAAAGGAAAAATAAAGGTATTTATAAAGAGACGACCAAGAATGCTGAAATTGTCCAAATATTACAAAAATATAGGCATGCAGGCCCCCGGTCCAAATGATTACAAATTAAGGGCATGCAGGCCCCAAACAAAAACACCAAGTCATCAAGAAAATATTAGTCACTCATCGGAGTACCCTCTTCGGTCTCTGGATCATAAGATTTAGGAGGAGGGACTTACCATCAACCACCTGAGACAAAACTCTAGCACCTTCAATATTGAGCCCTAGATTCAGCACGGCTAGCTGAACCATCGTTGTCTCAAAACAACCGGACAATGCATCCATGCAATCTGACTCAAGGACTTAGATTCGAGAAGCCAGTTCTGCATGAGTCTTCAAGCTGGCGATTCCCTCTGGATCTTCTTCCACAGGAAGCATGACAACCTTCAAATCAGTGACCTCCTTCTCCAGGTTTTTCCTCTTGAGCAGCAATGATTCCCTCTCCTCATAGACTTTAACCATCTTCTCCTTCTCTTCCGCCAACACATCAGCCTGCGCCTAAAACCTTCTCCTCCTGAAGAGTCGCTTTCTCCGACTCCAGTTTGCTCACCATGGAAGAAGAACTGTCACCATCACCTGCAAGGACGACACCCATGTCCACGACCTTCATTAGACCGACCATGCCCAAGGCCAGATGTTTCCTCATACCTTCCTCATTAATCGCTTGATGATAGCAGATTCACCATCAGACACAACAAGGGGAAATCCTTCGAAGAAATACTTCTCGATAAAGCAAGGAGGAATGGTAAAGGCTCAAGAACCTGACCCGTTGTCAGTCAAATCCACAGGCCTGCCTTTAGGGTGACTCCTCTTTTTTCCCGACACGGCCGCGTGCCGAGCGACATCACGAGGCCCCGACGAACCAATGAACCCGTCCCTGGCCTACTCGAGAATAGGGCCAAGGCGCGTAGGATGGTTAGGCTTGACTAACCTCTTGTTGTTCTTTTTGTCCTAGGTCAAATATACCAAACATTCACGATGCTCGGCTATATTATCTGCAAAAAAAAACCACATGCTCGAGTCAGTACCGCTAGAGGGTCATACCCGAAACAAGTTAAAAACATCATGCAATAGAATGTTGCGGACAAAGACCTAGAAGAAACACGACGTCCCCATAGGTATGATATTTAACAAGCGCCTTGGTGTTGATCGGGCGGGCCTCGAACGTAGGTTCAACATATTCACCAAGAATGTCATCTCTCTCCCTCGTCACCAGCCTGAAGGGGAAGAAACCATTGACAAGTCTGTTAAGAATACCGAAGTCCCACTCATCCTCGGCGTCCATGCTGAAAGTTAATGAAGGGAAGGCGAAGCCCCAGATCCCTAAAGACAATCTCGTACATGGCGAAGCGATCTTCCGAGAAAGACGAGCATATTCTGGCCGTAGGTGTCAGGAAAAATATCATGAAATTTCTCCTAAAACCCTCTTGGTTACCGCCATACTCGACGATAGTGTATGCCTCCCTCCTTGTATGGCTAAAGACTGAGGCTATTCCTCGAGGCTCTGGCCGAACTAGGACAATGACAAATCAGTGACGGTGTCGATCAAGTGGACACCCTCGCCGGCTCCACTCATTTCTTCTATCTCGACCCGCTCGAGTGTCTCGACTAGTTCGGCCATTTCACCTATAAAGTAAAGGAAACCAGTGAATTCGACGCTAAATCAAATCCATCCTTCCACCACAACACAAGTGAAAGGGGGTTGCAACGACCAAACCAGGTCAACGAACCCTCGTTTAGTAAAAGCAAGCAAACTTGTAAATTCCACAAGGAGAGTATAGATCTCTCAAGCAACCTCATGAACGCCATGATGAGAATGTGAATCTCTCGAGAAACCTCATGAAGGTGACGAGGATAAGATAAATCTCCCGAGAAATCCCATGAACATTACGAGGACGAGATGAATTCCGCAAGGGATTTCATGAGTTCTTCAAGGAGTGGATGAATTTCACGTGCCATTTCGTGAGTATCACGAAGAGAGGTATAAATATCCCGAGTAAAAATCCCCCGGGTAGTGAAATTCATCAGGAAATCCATGAAATTGTCAAAAACCAACTATAAACGAAAATAATCATTGGGAAATACTTACTTGATTAAGGTTGGTAGAGACTCTGCGGCGGAAGCTACAACGGTGCTTACAGTTGGAGAAGCAAATTAAGGGCGGTAGAAAACTGAGGACAATAGGGAGAAAGGAGTGAGCGAGAGCTTGGAAACGTTACAAATGAGCCCTTAGACGCTATTTATAAAGCTGACGCGGGAGACGAAGCGTCGCGTCGAACAATGTGTCAGCTATTCGTCTCTCTGCCGCCCATGCGTGCTTGATCATAATGACTCATACTCCCTTGGCCATCATTATATCCCAACAGCTACACCATGTGGCTTACGAAGTAAACACCTTGCGAACTTTTGTCTCCCCGCGAGTCGAGGAGCAGATAAATTATCTCCATAAACACACTATGATCTCCACTTGAGTAGTCGTGTATGAAAATGACCTCATCCCTCGATGTGAAGGGGGACCTCCGCGAAAATACGCTCACCATACGGGGAAGTTGGTCTTAAGTCATAACTCCTTTCCACATAAGCAACGACTTGGGGGGCTCCTATTCTGTGTTGGGCCTGCACTTGGCCCAAACATCATATAAAGCTCAATACAACCATGTTGTAGAAGAAAACCAGCATGAGAGAGTCTACCCTTGACCATGTCGAACAATAATTCCACTCCTTTCATCGACCAAGATATATCCTCTGGGGACAACCTCATGATTGGCGAGGAGGACCAACGACACTCAGGAGATCCTCGTGAGCACCCTCCTTGTAGGACATGCACCTAATGCCCCAGAATGTCAGAGTTTTCTTGATCCTGAAACGACCATATTCACGTCCACTTGATAATTCAGAGGAGTCCATTCAGGTTAGGGACCACGTGCTGGCCTCCACTACACACGTAGGACCTGACAGTAGCCATTTTGGGCTTGCTTGATCAGCCCAACAATGGGGACCATGGCCCATCACTGGGGGCTATAAATACCCTCTCACTTGAGAGGGTCGGGTAATCATTCATTCATTCACCCATGCTCTCACACTTACTTTCACTGACTATGAACCTTACTTTGGCATCAGAGTATCTTGCAGGTACTCCCCCTCCCATTTCACATTTAATCACTACTCGACTTAAAGGTCGCGGACCTTGACAATCCCTTTTGATTAGGTACGATCAGTTTTCCAATTTATTAATTTAATAGAAGTATTTGGGGTAGAGATTCATAGTGGGTCATACAGAAATAATTATTAGAGACAGTAAAATAACACTCCTTTTATTTTATAATGAGTATCATTTTAAGAAAAAATATTTATTTTAAAATAAACGTCACTCTTATTTTTCAATATAAAAATAATAATTATTTTTTTTTAATTTTATTTTTTAATTACTATATTGTATCAATACGTTCATAACAGCAATTTAATAAACATACAATATGTTATGACAATATCATGTTATTCTTTAATTTATATATAAAAACCTTAAATAACCGTCATTATGAAACAGAGGAAGTAATAAATATTCATAGAAATAATTAATGATTTCTCTATACTCCTTTCAACTTTAAACATATCAATTACAATTTGAATACATTAAACTTTTTTTCTTATATTTAAGATCCAATGATTTCTTAATTTATATCAAATCAACAAAATTGATTTAAAATTGTAAAAAAAGATTTTTATAATTTGAGTTTTATTTGTTATACTTTTTTATATGTTTAAGTAGTAGCATAAATAGATTAAGGGAAAAAAACAAGTGAGACAAATCTAAACACTCACATTACATCAATTTCTTTATTCCCTACTCGGCAGAAAATGAGGTTTTTTCATTTTCTTTCTTTCTCTCTTATTCATTTTAGTTTTTCTCAAATCTCAAACTTTTCTATGTTTTCTATGAAAAAATATTATTATTATTTGCACTATTGCTTAGTTTTATCATTGTCCCATTTCAATTTAATATTATTATTATCTTTATTACATTTGTTTCAACCGTCAAAATCATATCTTTATAAGTATGAAGAATAAAAAAGTTACTTTTTTTTTTTATATATTGTTGACTCATTTGTTTGTAAAAATCCCTGAAATTTCAATATTGTTAGTCATGTAAACAATTTATGTTTATTAGGTAATTGAATCTTGAAATCATGATATTTGATATTCACGAAGAATCACATTCAAAGACCACTATTAGGGTTTAAATTATGGTTGTATTGTAAATACATTAGAAACCTTTGATGTCGAGAATTAGATTGTAGTCATAGAACAATGTTTAAAATCATATAAAGTTTCAGTATTTTGAGCAATTTAAGCAATTAATTTTTATTATTTTATTGAATGTTGGTTTCAAATAGCGTAGAATCACATTAGAATTAGAGTTTGACTTAAACAGGCTTCAAGTACTCTTTAACAATTGGAGGACGATTTGTCTAAAAATTATCGATAGATGAGTAGTGTATTTGTCAAGCTTACTTAAGGCTTTCCCGAGTAACCCCAAGGGTTGTTCTTTGCCCAATTCCATTGGTCCCTGCACATCTCCTCCACACCATATTTGGCCTTCCAACCGAGTTCTCTCTCAGCTTTCTCTGTCGATGCATAAACCTCGATAGCATCTCCTAGTCTTCTTGGACACAATTTCAATGTGATATTCTTGCCAGAAGCTTTATTAAATGCATCAACCATTTCAACCACAGATGTACCACGACCGGTTCCTAAATTGTAGGCCGTACAACCAATATTTTCTGTTACGAAAAGCTTTCTCAGGGCAGCAATGTGACCATCTGCTAAGTCCATCACATGGATATAGTCTCGTATCGCAGAGCCATCCCTTGTAGGATAATCATGACCATATACATTAAGCTCTGGTAATCTTCCAACGGCTACTTGTTGTATATAAGGCATGAGATTATTTGGAATACCCCTAGGATCTTCACCGAGTTTTCCACTTTCATGTGCCCCAACCGGATTGAAGTATCTTAGTAAAATGATTCTCCATTCTGGCTCAGCTTTCTGAATATCTCGTGCAATTTCTTCAAGGAAAAGCTTTGTCCGTCCATAAGGGTTCATTGCTTGTAACTCAAAATCCTCGACACATGGCATCTTTTCAGGTTGGCCATAAACAGTTGCTGATGATGAGAAAACCATGTTTTTGCAATTGTGTTTAGCCATAACTTCATAGAGATTAAGGGTGCCAACGAGATTATTATCGAAATAACGACGAGGATTTGCAACACTTTCACCAACTGCTTTTAACCCAGCAAAATGAATCACAGCGTCAAATTTAGTTTTTGAGAAGAGTTTCTCCAAATCATCTTTATTCCTGATATCTCCCAATGTGAATTCAAGATTTTGAGAAAGGCTTAAACCAACAATCTCACGAATGCGGTCCACTGCTTCCATAGCAGAATTATCAAAATTATCAATGATGGAAACGTGAAACCCATCTTTGAGAAGTTGAACCACGGTGTGAGCGCCGATGAAACCGGCTCCACCGGTTACAAGTATCTTTTGTGATGAAGATGCCATATGTTGGAATCCAAGAGATAGAGAGAGGGGTGGGATTTTGATGTTTTGAAAAAAGTGATAGATTTGGAATTTGAATTTTGGATATTATATACACTAATGAGATACTATTAATTGCTATATTTGGATAATAAACAGAAAATTGGGATCTGGAATGATTTTGTTTCTCTCTGTAATTTATTTTTGATTTGTTAAATTTGACGCGCTTCTAATTTAAGATAAGATTGATAATTCTGTTTTGTAGGTGCGTTCCATTTTTAGTTTCTAAATTTATTCAAAACTATGTTCCAACTAACAATACTTCTTACAATTTCACCTGCACTCAACCTTAGAATATGATCATAGAGTTTGACTAAGTTCTAACCGATCAACCGATTCATTTTTGCAAACACATTGTATCTCAATATAATATGAATACAATGTGCTGTAGTGAAAGCTCTTTTACTTACCTAAGCATAGGGTAGATAGTTTTCATATAGTCAATTTTAATGTCTTTTGTAGAGTCCGGTAAGATAATCCCAAAAAAAATAACCACCAAAAAGCATCCAATATATAGTCTGGATTTTATGAGATAATTTTATATGTAACATGCTATGGATTTTACATTACTTAATTTAAAAATATAAAATAGTGTATTTTTATTAAATCTTTTTATTTATGCTAAAAACACTTATATGACTTGTCGCGTTATTTTCATTGTTTTTAATATATTTTTGAAGTTAAGTTTGGAAATAATGACTAAGATTATTTATTATTTAATATTTTTTATTGAATAAAATAATATTTTTAAGTAAATTTATTTAAAATTAGAATTATTTATTCTTTAATTTTTTTTATAGAATAAAGTAATATATACTATTTTTTTAAAAGAAACATCCATTTATAGGCTAAAGACTCATTTGTTAGAATTATTTTTTCAATCCACGTGTAAGGCTAATATATATATATATATATATATATATATATATATATATATATATATATATATATATATATATATATATATATATATAGAATGCAATTTTATTTTGTAAAAGTTATTTAGCCTTCACCATAAAGTGTTATTTGTGATTAAAAGGTGTCTCTCAATATAAAAACAAATAAAATTATTCTACGGTACTGAAAGCATGAAAGTCGTGCTCGTAACTGTTAGGATTTGGTAAAAATGGACAGTCGTGTGCGTAATTCGTCGTTGCTTCGAGTAAGTGTGAGATAACGAGCAGTTGCATCTCGAGCGCCTTCCTGGTTGTCTGCTCGACGAGTAGCGAGAAGACTTGGAATTGGTCGTTGATGCGGGCAGGCGCACGACCAGGGCATCATAATCCCTGATATTCCCACGGTGCGGTCAATCAAGTGTGCTCGACAGGAGATCCGAGTTAGTGGGTCAAAGTTGTTTGGGTCATGCAAAGGATAAAAGCGAATTGGGCCAATTCTAATCATTGGGCCAGTCCAGAACAAGAGCCCCCTAGTTATTTCTCCTAGGCGTAGGTGTGATGACTTAGAGTCAGCCTGCGAAGAGTCGAGGATACTCCAAGAGGTGCTCGGGGAAACAACGTCGAGGATCCCGAATGTGGTATTTTTGTGTTCGGCACGCGGGGAGCCGAATGGTTGATTAGATTGAGGGGTAGCATGCCACGCATGCATCGAGCCATGTGTTATCATAAAGATGTAATGATGGCAAGTCTATGGACTATGGTGTAATGATGGTGACCGTTAGGTTCCTCTAAGTGCATGCCCGCTCACGCGCTAGCGAAGTTCGTCTATAAAAGGGAGAGAGGAAGCTTTATTTTCACTTTTCGCTTGCTCTTTCTCTACTTGTCTCTAGTTACTATAGGTCACCACTGTTTTCCGCGAAGTTCTTGCTCTTTCCTTCGTTCACCACTGTAATCTTTTCACGTCTCGCTGCTAGTCTTCCTCAACCCGATAACTTTTCTGTTTTCCTTCTATTTTTGCAAAAATGTTCCCTCTTTTAGGTTAGATTTTTGGTTGCGATTCTAGAGATACATGTAGTTAGGGGTAGATTAGCTATAGATTGGACGACTCTCGGTGATTCTGTCACCAGGGAATGTTGGCTCCGCCGCGGAGTTGTTTGGTAACTCCTGGTGGTAGGGCCGGTAATGGCAGTTTGTGATGAACTTTTCGAGGAAATTGGACCATTCCCTGGGTTTCTGCTTTGAACTTTGAGTCTCTGATGTGTCCCTGGGTGAGGTCCAAAACCTTTTGTCGAGGAAGGAACTTTACTCGCGTGAGCTAGGGTTTATCTTGGTGGTCGGACGTCTAGTATGTTACAGGGGATTATCCACGTATTTCTTTCTGTGATTTTGAATGAGGGCTCTGGTCGGGGATAGGGTCCTCGTTCGCACTCTTTCACTTGATTAGCGGTGTAAGGTGAAGTTGATTCGATGTCAGATTCACTTTTGTCCTCTTCTTTTTAGGTACGATGGCTAGCAGTACTGAATACGACCTTATGAGCGAGCACATTGATTATGTCGCAAGTTCATCCGAGGGCATGTTAATTGAGGAGAATACCTCGGGAGCGCGTGATCCTGATTTGGGCATACCCGAGCAGGGTGTGGACGCGCAGAGCGAGCCCGCGACTCCTGAGGATCCTTTGGCTTGGGTCGCGCTGGGTCTTATGGAGATTATTTCCAACTTTGTTGAGCCCCCGAATGAGGTGTTTACGTTGGTGTCTCTGGGGATGGAGTCGAAAGATGCAGAGGAAGAATGGGCGATCTACATTCCCGAGAAGGATCACTGCGTGTGTTAGAAGTTTGATGTGAACCATCTTCCTATATACGAGATTCTCTTCCGAGAGTTGGGTCTACAGCTTCCTTTCTCTGATCTTCATGTGGTTGTTTTTCGGAATCTGCATTTTGCTCCCTCCCAGCTTCATCTCAATTTGATTGCCTTCTTGCGGGATTTCGAGATAGTGTGTGATTATCTACGGATATGGGCTACTTTTCCTTTGTTCTTTAATTGCTTTTACCTCCAGCGGGGACAATTTGGTAATTATGGGGATGGGTCTCCTTAAAATAGGCTAACGGGAAACTGTTTAAGGCTTACCTCGAATTCGTTCGAAATTTTAAGCAGAGGTATATGTTAGTTCATCCTGTGTCTGAGAAGGCGTTGTTGAATGTTTTTAGGAGCGTCCAACTGGTCGATGACGCTGGGGGAACCCGAGCTGAACGAGGACGGGGACCTGGTGACGAAGTTGGTGCCAAAGTTTAGCTTCCACTGGTCAAGTAAACATTTTCTTCGTGGGACCGACCACTATATTTGGAAGAAGGATCAGCTGAGCCCTGAGGACCAGGCTAGCCATGACGGGTTATCAGTCTTTGTTGCGCGGATGCCTCATGTCCAGCTGTCATATCTCAAATTTGTCCGCCCCATTTCTAAAATATTCAAATTATTTTTAAACTTGGTTTCATAAATTTTTTGGGTATTAATAATATTTGATTTAACAGTAATTTATTTTTCTTATTTAAAATATATAATAATTTATTTAAAATTATTTGTATTTTTAAAATAGAAAAGTATTTTCCCACTTTCATATACTTCTATATGCCTTTTTACCTCGAATAGAATGGCATAACACGGTTTCTAAGGAAATAAGATTTACAAGTGGAAGGTCTTGAGTTTAAGTCTCGTTATACTATCTTTTGGTTTTTTTTTTGGTGTGTTTTTTCAATAAAAAGGATTAAAAAATCATTTTTCAATTATTTTATAATTATATTTATTTTTTATTTTAAAGATATTTTAAAAAAAATTATGTTTTTAAATCTTTAATTTTATATACTTAATAGTCAAGATGTTAAAAATAATTGAAATCTTTCTAAATCAATTTTTATTAATCATCAAATCAATCACAATATTGAGAAAAATCACAAAAGTGTCTAGATTCATAAATTTGTCCTCCAAATTTCAGTCAAGTCTCAATTTGTATAAATCTTTCCAAAAATAGAGTAATTTCATTAAATTTCTTATCTAATTTTTACTTATAAAAAGCCTTTTAATTTTTACAAATAGACATCAACAATTTTCTATCTCTCTCACAAACATTCTTTCTACACAACTCTTTTGATTTATTTTAGAGTTTTATTTTGAATAAAACATCTAAATTTTTTCTATCAACGACCACCATTATTCCACCGGTCGGCCCCTATAAACTGCGACTTCCTACTTACGTGTGGCCTCCGTCGTCGTTGAGATGACATCTCCTTCATTTCCTATCGCAACTATCACGGTATGTTTGTCTCGTGACTTTTAAACTTTGATGTTTTTGCTATGTTATGATAAAGAGAAGCCATAGTTTTATTTTGATGAAGAGTATAGAAGCAGAAAATAGAAATGGTGGAATATAAAGAAAGAGAATGCGTCTCTTTGTGTCCCTGATACATTTTGCCTTGGATACTTTTCCTTTGCGTTTTTCTATTTTTTGTTTTTTATTTTTATTATTTTATATAAATTGACATGTGACCACACGTGGGTGGTGGTTTATTGATGAAAAGATATGATCTAAAAAGAACTAAGTGCAGCCGCGATATCCCATTTATTTTCCTATTATTTTATTAATTTTATAATAAATAATAGATTAAGATTTTAGTGAATTTGGGCTTTAAACTTATAATTTAGTTTGATACACTATTTTCTTAAATTTACACTCTAGTCCTTTTGATTTTATTAGAATTAATTAGGTTATCACTTACAAATTTAATTTAGGATAGTTTTCTTTTTTTGAGTTCATAGATAATTAGCTCAAATTATTTAATTTAGTTAATATAATACACCAACTAAAATATACTTTTAGTTTTTTAGAATAGGCATATACATAAATTAAATATTCAAAATCAAATTAAAATCCACACAACACATCGAATCTTCGGTTTTTCTCTACGTAATAATCAAACAATTAAAATTTATGTAAAATTTATTTTATGTCTAGAGCAATAATCAAACGCTATCGCTCAAAGCGATAAATGAATAAAGTCAAATTTCTTCGTCTCGAGTGAATTAATTCTGATAAAGATCAAGATTCTTTATCAAGACTCAATCGAATCAATTACTTCGCCTAGAGAGACTTAATTCCGATGAAGACTCAACCATCTACAACCATTCAAACTTAATAAAAATAGCTAAATGATCTCAAACTATGTTTTTCTACTAACATAATCACATTTAATATTATTTTCGAAAAAAGGATTAAATAGCATCAATTTCAAAATTAACTGTGAACTACGTCTACACTCACTCAACTTTTCAAACTCAGACAAGGTTCAAGGATAATTTGAAAGCAATTATATGTAATCCTATAAAAAAAACACCAATCAGACACTACGAACTACAAATTGAGACTTTGATTCCTCCTAAGAAGATACGTAGGCACGTGGCTTAAAAAGCAAGGCGAGTTCCCCAACTAAAAAATTAAACCCCTTTTTGTTTTTCTAAGCTTTGCAATTATATACCTTTAAAGTAGAAATTCTCATCTTACCCTTAGACCTAAAAGCGAATCTTCTTGAGAACAAGGGAGATGAAGGGTGCCTAACACCTTCCTTTCATCTAAATGACTTACAAACTTAGAATCACTGAAATAATTAGGGTCATGTGTTACTTTCCCGCCCTTAGGATAAAAATTAATGATGGTGACTCTTTATTTTTTGTCGGTTTCGACACCAACGTATGGGTAAAGGGGGGAGGCCCGTTACTGACAAGGATGGGGAGCATGTGTTTGAACCAGGGCTGATAAACGTTAAGAAGATCCTTGAGTTCGGGGATCCTGTGGAGTACTTGGGTAGTTTATCTTGTATTTCGATTTAATTTTCACACATATCTCTTTATCCCCATTCGCTGATTTTCATTTGTTGTTTTTTGTTGTAGGAAGGATGAATGCTGCTCAGGAGCATATGTTCAAGTCAGATGCCCTTAAATTGGAGAAAGGAAAAAGTTTGGAAAGGGTCCTTCAGGTGAAGCGGGGATGGTTCCCTAGGTGGGTTCGGGGACGTTGTCGTTTGGCCCTGTTATCGGGCATCCCTCTTCTCAGCAGGTGTCCTCGAGGTTTAAGTAACTGCGTATTGAGGGGGCTGTTGATCTGACAGGTGATCAGGACAGGGGAAAGTTTGAGCTTCCTCCTTGTTTTCTTGACAGGTATTTCTTTGAGAGTTCCTCCTTACAGCTTCCCTGAGTTGAATCATTGATGCTAGAAGAGATGGACTGCTTGGGCAAAAGGGGATGTTAGCCTGAGATACTGGTGTTGTTATGAGGGTATTGGGAATAGCTGTGGAGTACACCGAGGAAGGTGCCTCCCTGGAGACCGAGTTGAGGAAGTCTCAAGCTAAGATGGCGGCTCTCGAGGAGAAGCTTGTCACAGTGAATGTTGTGAATAAGGTGTCGACGGAGAGCCTGACTAAGATGATCGAGGAGCGTAATACTCTTCTATTGGAGAATAAGTCCCTCGAGGGTACAATTGCAACTATAAAGGCAGAGATGGCTCTTATCGAGGATAGCCACATGAGGCTAAGGGTCTGAAGACCCGAGCAAAGTTAGTTGCTCGCCTTTAATTGGTCGTGGACGACGGTCTGGCCAATTCTGAAGGAAGCTTCAACAATGTCATGGCGCAACTCATAGTGGTGAATCCTGGTGTGGAGCTGAACACAACTGGCACAGGGTTTCTTTACTATGTGGCCGACATGATGATTGTTGTTCCTGAATCCCTTAAGCTTGTAGAGGATGAGGAGTCTCCTCGGGAGGAACCAAACTATCTCGATAATTGACCAGTTTGTTATTACTTCTTGTTTTGGCCTGCTTGCCTCTTTATTCTAATCTGTTTTGAGGCTCTGTCCATGTTGTACCCCAAATTTTACCTCGAGATTCTCATTCGCATTCATGTGTCAAATTTAACTTTCATTTATACTTTATGCATCTTTTCACGCATTTTGTCTTTATTTCCAATTTAACACTTTCATTCAAAATTTATTTTTCTCTACTTTTAGATAATTAATATTCAAATTTTTATTGTTTATGACATTTATTATATATATATATATATATATATATATATATATATATATATATATATATATATATATATATATATATATATATATATATATATATATATATATATATATATATATATATATATATATATATATATATATATATATATATATATCAAAAGAAAAATATATTCTTTCAAATTTTGTGTTAGCTTAATTTTTTTTAATAAAAAGTATTTGTATATAATATTTGTTTGTTTTGTTTTGACTTAATAATTAGAGAAATATCTTGTAAGGAGGGACTATTTAGTCTTTTGGTTAGACCTATTTTGGATAAGTTTGGTGTGGTTATAAACTAAGGAGGAATTATACATTGGGAAGAAGTTGCACAGAAAAGAATACAAAAAAGAAAAAAAATCGTGAAAAGGATGTTTCATCCCTTCATCTTCATACCCAGTTCTCGTAATACCTCCAATCGATTGTTTCGGTACCGCACACTTAGAGCACCTCCAGCGGCCTGTTTTTTCTATTGGTTCACCAGCTGTCCAACGGAGCGTGTGTTTTTTCTTTCCATTAAAGTTCTCCAGCTGGCAAACGTACACATAGCAAGCAACGGTTAGTTTTTAATTTTTTATATTAAAAAATTAAAACTAGCCGTTGGCTAGTTACTTTTTTTTTATTTTAATTTTTTTAACTTATTTTTTTTGTTTATAAATATAAGTTTCAAATTATTTTACCAACACAACATTTTTTTTACTTCTACTTTCTCTTAAATTTCAAATTCCTCTCTCACAATTTTATTATTTTACTCTTCAACTTTAAATTTTTTTTCCAACTATTTATTCTCATTAGGACAAATGGATCCTAATCAATTTCATTATCAACAAGCTATGTTCAATTTCATGCAAAATTATCAAAATCATAATCCTCAAAATTCTCAAATTCCATCGATGCCAACAAACCCCGCCATATTTTTTCCATCACCAAACAATCCAAATATGTATCATATACCTCAAATGAATTCTAATAGTATGGAATTTTCTACCCAAGTTCCACCATTTTCTACTCAAGTTGGTACTCAAGTCGTTAAAAAAAAATCTCGAGAGCAATTTACAAGGGATGAGGATATACTTCTTATCCAATCATGGCTCAATGTTTCAAAGGATCCAATTGTGGGAGTTGATCAAAAGGCTGAGAGTTTTTGGTTAAGAATAGCTGCCAATTATAACCAGTATCGTGGGCAATCGCGGGAAAAGTTAGGGGGGCAATTAAAATGCCGATGGCATAGAATAAATGGTTTGGTTCAAAAATTTGTTGGGTGTTACAAACAAGCTGTTAATGGAAAGAAAAGTGGGACATCAGATAACGATATCATGGCCTCTGCACATGCTTTTTTTGCTCAGGATGAAGGTACAACATTCAATCTTGAGTACGCATGGCGATTGTTAAAAGATGAACCTAAATGGATGGGAGAATCGATTGGAAATTCTTCAAAAGTAACAAAGACTTCTGCTAGTGGGGCATCATCGGCTAACTCAGATACACCTTTAAGTTACGAGTTTAACTCATCATCACCAATGGAGCGTCCAATGGGACAAAAAGCAGCAAAAAGGAAGGGTAAGGCAAAGGAAATTCCAAATGCAACACAAGATGCAAGGAATAAAAGAGCAGCAGCAATGAAAAGACTAGCTCAAAGTAAGGAGGACGAGCTAGAATTAAAGGCAATGCAAATCATCATGAAAGACACTTCTACTATGAGTGATAGTCAACGAGATATTCATGAAAAATATTGTAATAAGATGAAAAAAAAATATGGATTGTAGTTAGTATCACTTATGTAAAATGGACATTAGTACCACTTTAAATTATCAACACCTATGTAAAATGGTCATTAGTACCACTTTAATTTATCAACACCTATGTAAAATGGTCATTAGTACCACTTTAAATTATCAACACCTATGTAAAATGGTCATTAGTACCACTTTAAATTATAATAAATATTATGTTATTCAAACTAGCCGTTATTCAAACTAGCCGTTATTCAAACTATCCTTTATTCAAACTAGCCGTTATTCAAACTATCCTTTATTCAAACTAGCCGTTATTCAAACTATCCGTTATTCAAACTATCCTTTATTCAAACTAGCCGTTATTCAAACTAGCCGTTATTCAAACTAGCCGTTATTCAAACCATTATATATACTATCACTTATGTCATTGTTTTCCCATTCTCATCTTATTCTTCTATCATACTTCTCTAATTCTTCTCTCATTTTTCTATCACTCTTAATTCACTAAAATGGATTCAGACAATTCAGATGATTTCGACCAAGAATTTTGGGAGTTGATTGAAGAAGAATTTATCGACGATAGTGGTGAAGAACAATTGCTTGAAAATGAACGTCAATCTGGAAGTTCATCTATGCCAAAGAGAAGAACAATGGTAGATCGTAGTCGTGAAGAAGGGCACAATCGATTATTCAATGACTACTTCTCGGAAAACCCAGTATACACAGATGTTCAATTCCGAAGAAGGTTCAGAATGCATAGGCATGTATTTCTTCGAATTGTAGATGCCCTTGGAAATCATGATGAATATTTCCAAATGAGGGTTGATGCAACTGGTAAAATGGGTCTTTCACCATTGCAGAAATGTACATCTGCTATTCGTATGTTGGCGTATGGGTCTCCTGCTGACGTTGTAGACGAATATGTTCGAATAGGTGAAAGCACTTCAATTGAGTGCTTACAAAGATTCATTCGGGGCGTGAATGCTGTATTTGGGGCTGAGTATTTGAGAAAGCCTAACAACACTGATGTTGAACATCTTTTACAAATGGGAGAGTCACGTGGCTTTCCAGGTATGTTGGGTTCCATTGATTGTATGCATTGGGAGTGGAAAAATTATCCCGTTGCATGGAAAGGACAATTTTGTCGAGGTGATCATGGAAAGCCCACAATCATGCTTGAAGCAGTGGCATCACAGGACTTATGGACTTGGCATGCTTTTTTTGGTATTGCTGGTTCAAACAATGACATTAATGTGTTAAACCAATCCAACGTGTTTAACGATATTTTGGAAGGACATGCTCCCAATATGCAATATACAATCAATGGAACACCATATAATATGGGGTATTATTTAGCCGATGGTATATATCTTGAGTGGGCTACATTTGTGAAGACCATTTCAATGCCACAAGGAGAGAAGAAAAAATTATTTGCTCAACATCAAGAATCAGCTAGAAAAGATGTGGAGAGGGCATTTGGAGTGCTTCAATCTCGATTTGCAATTATACATGGTCCAGCGCGTGCCTGGCACATGGACACCCTCAAACATACCATATATGCGTGCATCATATTGCACAACATGATTGTTGAAGATGAACGACATACATATGGAGGTAATTTTGATTACTCTTATGATAATGTGGATAACAATCACTCAACAACTGAAACATTTAGCGGTCCTCATCCGAATCTTGCAACAAGACTACAAAGAAGAGCAAATATTCGTGAAAAACAAGTTCATCGTCAACTTCAAGGAGATCTAGTCGAGTATATTTGGGAACGTTTTGGACATGAAGATGATGAAATTTAAGTTTGATTAATTTATGTGATGTTATTTATTTTTATTGTTTTTAATTATATGTAATGTATTTGAAATTAATTTTAATTATCATTTTAAATTATAAGTTTAATTTGAATTTTATTTATTTTATATAAATTTTAATTTAAATAATTAAAATTATTATTTTAAATGATATAGAATTTAATATGAATAAAATATTAATATATAAAGTAAAGTTGTGGGACCCATTATGAGTTCTTTAGAGTTGCACCATTGGAGTGAAAAATTAGTTGGGTTGCTTCAAGCTGACGTGGCTTAATGGGTCCCGCAAAGAACCCAAAATTGAGTTGCACCATTGGAGATGCTCTTACGCTTGTCGATACCTTCAATCAACATTTCATACCCTCTTTTAATTTTCTATACAAACCCACTATAATCTTCATCAAACAAGAACCAACCTTATTTACCCAACCTCCGCCATTATCCTTCATTTCCAGCGACAATCCGCTGTCAAACACAGTAATACCATCATCTCTGCTGACACCCCCTCTTCACGCGAACCAACACCCTTCAATCTCCATTCCCTTCGCTAAAGCTCCAACTTAATCATCGAACCATCATCTGAAACCCTTCGTCTCCGTCAGTGTTCATCATCACTGTTCGCGACAACATCTCACCATTTTCCTCTGTGAAATTGTTCTCCAATTTTCTCTCTTCACCAACCTCTCTTCTGCATGCAACACAACTCTCTCTGATCTTCTATCCTCTATTCCAGTTTCAGATTATTGGAGTGTATAGAAGTATTCTTGTATATTTTCTACTTTTCCTTATTACATGTAAATAAGGTAAGATTATATCTAGCTAGCTTAGGTGGCATTCTTTCATTGGATTTGTATATATAGCAGTAATCCTGCCCCTTTGTACAGTTAAGAAAGCAATAACAGAATTCCAACTTCTTCATCTTGATTGCTTTCTGTTTCATTCTTCAACAACCTTCTATGAGATCTTCCATCATCAATATGGTATCAAAGCTTAACCAGCTCTGGTAGCCATTGTCTTCCACCTTTCTTCTTGATTTCTCCAATGGCACACCAGAGCTATGCCGATTTCACAACCAATTCTGCAAACCCTTATTACCTTCATCCAAACGAAAATCCAGCACTTGTTCTTGTTGCTCCTCCGCTTAACGATAAGAATTATCATGTTTGGGCGCGGTCGATGCAAATCGCTCTTATCTCCAAGAACAAGGAGAAATTCATTGATGGAACTCTGCTCAAGCCTTCAGTGTCAGATCCTCTTTACGCGTCATGGATTCGATGCAACACCATGGTTCTTGCGTGGATTCAACGATCTATATCTGAATCCATTGCAAAGTCCGTCTTGTGGATTGATAATGCAGCAGGCGTTTGGAAGAACTTGCAGATCAGGTTTTCACATGGCGACATTTTCCGCATTTCCGATATTCAAGAAGATCTCTACAAATTTCGTCAAGGTACTCTCGATGTTTCTAACTATTTCACTCAATTGAAGGTTATGTGGGATGAGTTATAAAATTATCGTCCTATTCCGTATTGTTCTTGCGCTATTTCGTGTTCATGTGGTGCCGTTGCATCGATTAAGAAATACAGAGAACAAGATTACGTTATACGATTCCTAAAGGGATTGAATGAAAAATTCGCTCATTCAAAGTCACAAATCATGATGATGAATCCTCTCCCTGATATCAACCATGCGTTTTCTCTTGTTATTCAACAAGAAAGAGAGATGAACACTTCCATCTCTATGGAGATTACATATTCCAGCACCAATGAGGAAACAGCTGCTTTACAGGTGCAAACTCATGAGGGTCATATTAATGCAAGGCAAAGTTTCAATCACTCCAGAAATAAGAATCAGGGATACAACAATTCACGGGGTCACGGCAGGGTCTGTACTCACTGCAACAGGATAAATCATACAATCGAAACTTGCTTTTTGAAGCATGGATTTCCACCAGGTTTTAAAGGCAAAGGCAAGGTTCAGGTAGCTGCATCGGTTAACAATACTTCAGAAGCCTCTCCTAAGGATTCAACTTCTTCTGTTTTTGGTTTTACTCAGGACCAGTACAACATCATCTTGGCCTTACTCCAACAGTCGAAGCCCAATACCACAGTTAACTCAGTTTCCACTTCACCCTTTGTTATGAATTCTCATGCCTCAAATGTCAATGGTAAGAATCCTTATCTCTGGATTCTAGATACTGGTGCCACTGATCATTTTTCTTTTAATCTTGCATCCTTTGTTGAATATAAACATATAATGCCTATTCCTGTTAGCTTACCTGATGGCTCACAAGTTGTAGCCTCCATTTCTGGTACATTTGCCATTTCCTCTTCCCTAACTCTGCAAAATGTTCTCTATATCCCTAGCTTTCATGTCAACCTCATCTCTATTGCCAAATTAGTTGATAGCAATAATTGTTTTGTACAATTTAATGTTAATACTTGTCATATCATGCAGAATCATTCCAAGGAAATGATTGGTATAGCTAACTTGGACAGATGACTCTATGTTCTTGATTCCACAACTCACAAGTCTTCAAACTCTTCTGTTGCTTACACTTCCTGCAACTTATGGCATTTACGCCTAGGTCATATATCCAATATAGGATTACAATCTATAGCAAAAGTTTTTCCTTTCATTTCTTGTAATAAAGAGATTGTTCCTTGTGATTCTTGTCACTATGCTAAACAAAGAAAGTTGCCTTTTCCTGATAGTATTACCAATTCTTGTGTTCCTTTTAATATTCTTCATGCTGACTTGTGGGGACCATATTCTACTATTTCCACCTTAGGACATAGATATTTCTTAACCCTTGTGGATGATTTCAGTAGGCACACTTGGGTTATCTTCCTTAAAACTAAGGATCAAACTAAAACTAGCCTTATCCAATTTATTGCTTACATAGAAAACCAATTCAATACCACACTCAAATGTCTGAGATCAGACAATGGAACTGAATTCAGTACCTTGTCAAATTATCTCTTATAAAAGGGCATAATTCACCAAAAGACTTGTGTTGAAACTCCCCAACAAAATGGGGTGGTTGAAAGGAAACACCAGCACATTCTTAATGTGGCTAGGTCCTTATTTTTCCATTCCAAGGTTCCCCTTAATATGTGGAACTTTTGCATACAACATGCTGTCCACATCATCAATAGGTTACCTACACCATTACTCAAATCTAAGAGTCCCTATGAACTTTTATTCAACAACCCCCTTCCCTAGTTCATTTAAAAGTCTTTGGCTGCTTGTGTTTTGCTACTTCATTGCAAGCTCATAGAACAAAATTTGATTCTAGAGCAAGAAAGGCAATATTTGTAGGTTACAGAGAAGGAACCAAGGGATATATTCTGTATGATATCCACAACCATTCTTTTTTTGTCTCAAGAAATGTGGTGTTATATGAAAATCACTTTCCCTTTAAACATCAAGTTGTTCTTCCTGAATTTGTCCCTTCCCAGCCTGTTCTCTCTAGCATCCCCCTTGTACAAAATCTTGGTGATCCTCCACCTGTTATACAGATAGACCAACCTAGCACTACTGATTTATCTTTATCTCCTGATGTGTCTACATCAACAAATAACACTGCTAGTTGTCCCTTTAATATTAACTTTCTCAATCCTGGCCCCACTCCTCCCAACTCACCTGACTTGACAGTGCATAGTTCACAGCATCCCACCACTACTGCTCCTTTCCATAATCCTGATATTATCTCTGCTTTTGAGCATGATAGACCCCATGACTCTATTTCTGTACCTAGGACAGATTCTGAACCTATGCCAAACCATACCACTCCTTTACCCGATGAACTAGTCCCTACACTTCAGCCATCTGCAGACAATAATAGTCTTCCCCAGACTTCTGCAGAAACTATAACTTTACCTTCAAGACAGTCATCTCGCGGCTCTCACCCTCCTCAATACTTAAAAGACTACCATTGTTACTCTTCTACTTCTCATTCTTCTCACCAAGTCAAATATCCACTATCTTCTGTCCTTACATATGATAATTGTTGTTCCTCATATAAACCTTTTTGCCTGCCTGTTTCTTCTAATTCTGAGCCAAAAACTTTCACACAAGCCATTAAAAATGACTGTTGGAAACAAGCTATGGATGCTGAGCTACTAGCTCTTGCAGAAAATCAAACATGGGATGTTGTTGACCTTCCACCAGGAAAGGTTCCCATTGGCTGCAGGTGGGTGTACAAGATTAAATACAAGTCAGATGGTTCTATTGAGAGATATAAAGCTAGGCTGGTAGCTAAGGGATACACTCAAATGGAGGGGATTGATTACTTTGATACCTTTTCTCCTGTGGCAAAAATAACAACAGTGAGGGTTCTATTATCCATTGCTGCTATAAAAGGCTGGCATCTAGCACAATTGGATGTTAACAATGCTTTCCTTCATGGTGATTTACATGAAGAAGTTTATATGACAATGCCTCCTGGTCTCACCACATCCAATCCCTCTCAGGTTTGCAAACTTCAGAAATCTTTGTATGGTCTAAAGCAGGCAAGCAGGCAGTGGTATTCTAAACTCTCTACTTTTTTGATTTCCTTGGGCTACTCTCAATCTCAAGCTGATCATTCCTTATATGTCAAAATTAACAAAGACATGTTCACTGCCATCCTTGTCTATGTAGATGACTTGATTATAGCTGGTAATTCTATTCAGGAAATTCAGTTGGTTAAAAATATTCTTGATGAGAAGTTCAAGATTAAAGACCTTGGCCAACTCAGGTTCTTTTTGGGGTTTGAAATTGCCAGATCTACTAAAGGAATTTTTATGAATCAAAGGAAGTATGCTCTTGAATTGCTGGAAGACACAGGTCTGCTTGCAGCAAAACCCTATTCCGTTCCCTTTGATCCAAATCTCAAGTTATCTTCCACTGATGGTGAACCATTAGTTGATCCTACTTCGTACAGAAGATTAATAGGCAGACTGATCTATCTGACAAACACAAGACCTGACATCTCCTTTGCTGTGCAGCACTTAAGTCAGTATATCTCTAATCCCCTTGCACCACATTATCAGGCTGCTACGAAGGTCCTCAGGTACCTCAAATCTTTTCCAGTCAAAGGTATCCTCTTTTCAGCTTCAAGTAACTTGAAACTTTATGCTTTCGCTGACTCTGATTGGGCACAATATCCTACCACAAGGAAATCCATCACAGGTTTTTGTGTTGTTCTTGGTGCATCCCTCATTAGCTGGAAATTAAAGAAACAAAACACAGTTTCTCGATCTTCCACTGAAGCCGAATATCGCGCTTTAGCATCTCTCACCTGTGAGCTGCAATGGTTACAATACCTCTTTAATGATTTTCAGATTAATTTTGATCAGCCAGCAGGTGTATACTGTGATAGCAAGTCAGCGATCTATCTTGCCCATAATCCTGCTTTTCATGAAAGAAGCAAACATATTGAGCTGGATTGTCACGTGGTTCGTGAGAAAATTGTTTCTAAACTCATTCATCTGCTTCCAGTTTCCACCAAGGCCCAACTAGCTGATGCCTTCACAAAACCTCTACATTCTCCATCTTTTTCATCTATTTTCACCAAGTTGGGACTTTCCAGTTTGCATAGTCCAACTTGAGGGGGCATATTGGAGTGTATAGAAGTATTCTTGTATATTTTCTACTTTTCCTTATTACATGTAAATAAGATAAGATTATATCTAGCTAGCTTAGGTGGCATTCTTTCATTGGATTTGTATATATAGCAGTAATCCTGCCCCTTTGTACAGTTAAGAAAGCAATAACAGAATTCCAACTTCTTCATCTTGATTTCTTTCTGTTTCATTCTTCAACAACCTTCTATGAGATCTTCCATCATCAATACAGATCATCGCCTTAAAAGCATACATTCATCTCTGCACATCCAACATCATTCTCCTATGTTCGCTCATTCTCATTCATAAAAACACCAATAACACTCTTCATCTTGCTCATCCATGTGTCTACCTCAGATCTCTATTATTTTGATTTTGTTTTCCACAATCTCAATTTGTCTTACTATAATTTCTTCGTCGAGATTCCGGTAACAGCACAAGCACACCTTCATCAACCGCATCCCTTCGCTGTTGTTTCGCTTTTGACACTTCAAATCGATAAGGTCAATTCAATTCACTTTCATATCTCAATCGGTTTTGACTTGTGTGAATCTGGATATTGAAACTTGTTATCATGACATTTATGAAAAAAACATTATGATATCAGGGCTATGTGTTTTATTCCTCAATGGTTGCGTTAGAACTATTATGATGCCTAGGGTCAAATTCTGCTTAACCTCTTGTTTGTTGTGTTAGGATATGTTGAAATTTGTATTGATATCGTGCCGTTTTGTTAAATCTGGATACACCATGTTAGGTATGATTAGGATTTATAAATATTACGAGCTTGAAATCGCGTGTCAGTGTCACTTTGTTCACGTAAAGATCATCATGATGATGTATTATTTTGATGTGAAACCGATTAATTGAAGTTTGATTAATGTTGTTGTTTATCGGTGGTAAATCTATAAGGTTCTTAATGTCAGATCGTAATGGATTTAGCTTGTGATACCATGCTAGTTGTGCTGATTTGTGATGTTGAATTTATGGTGACAAATTTAGATTGAGTTTATGGTTATGTCATGATATTAGATTCGTTTTGAAAGAGTTTTGTTGTTACTTTTGTTTCATTTGTATCCACTTGGAAAGCTTAATTCGGTTACAACACAGTTTTGTGGTTTCTGTTGATTTTGAACATGATTGAAATGAATTATATGGAGCATTTTTAGATTGCATAGTTGCTTCCCGAATTTGATTTAGAGGTTTAAAGTCTATTTTGAACACGATTTCTCATTTTGCAATGTAAATCCTCGCCTCTTATTTCATTTGCAGTTTGAAAATCGTTTATGTAATTTTCAATCAATTATGGTCATTGTGGCCACATGTTCGTTTATTTAGATGAAGGCCTCATGCCTCCTATATGTAATATCCTCTACAATTGCATACCTTGTGGTCGTTTTTTAAATTTTCTGACCGCGGTGATCGTTTGCTCTAATCTGCATCGTTCAAGTGTTTTCAACTTTGCTTCGTGCATGATTTATTTATTATTTGTTGTGGAATGTTTGCATGTCTTGTATGCTCGTCTGCTTGAGACATTTTATTTTTATGAAGTGTTTTAGGGGTTTGCTCGTGAGTTTTTGAGTTTGCCAGTATGGAGAACTGGTCAAAAAACCAGGGTAATTTCTGGGCATGGGCTAGAACTTAGACCTCATTTTGAAAACCTGAGCTCGACGACGTGAACTTCCCAACGCGAGCTGGGTGTTCTGCCATCGTGGTACGACGATGGTGGAGGTCGTTTGAGTTTTTCACGTTGGGCTGAGAATTTACTAGTTAAAAGAGTGAATACTCACCTCTTTGTTTAATTTGAAGTGTCATGCTTGTACCTGGGCATGCACGGGCGGTCGGGCAAGGTGTGTTCGTTGTTTTGATGAAGCACGTCAAATGTATCAGTGTCTTAACTGTAATATTGCCTTAGTTTTTCGGTGTTCCAAGGTCGAGCAATTTGTTCCCCCTGTAAGTTTTTCCAAGTAGTAGGCCCCATTCCCCCTTTTTGCATGAACACGATAGGGGCCTTCCCATTTTGCGGTGAGCTTGCCTTTGTGAGACTCTTTGTGGTCCCTCTTTAGGACTAGGTTGTCAACTTCGAATTTGCATCGTATGACTTTAGCGTCATACCGTATGGAGATATTTTGTTTGAGAGAGGCTTCTCGTGAGGCCGCACTTGTTCGGATCTCCTCGACAAGGCCGAGCTCTTCTCTTAATGCAACATCGTTCATTTCTTTGTCGAGGGGAGCTTCAATCCATCTAGAGGGTTCTCTGATTTCGACTGGGATGACGACCTCAGTTTTATATGCTAGTCGAAAGGGAGTATCCCCAGTTGACGAGTGAGATGTCGTTCGGTTGGCCCAAAGTACACTATGTAGTTCCTCGACCCACCTCTTTTTGGTTTCGTCTAACCTTCGCCTGAGGCCTCGTAGGATCACCTTGTTCGCGGACTCAACTTGTTTGTTTGTCTGTGGATGTTCGACGGAGGCGAAGTGTTGGATGGTGCCCAACTTGGTGACAAATTTCTGGAAGTTTTTGTCTGTGAATTGCGTCCCGTTGTCGGTCAGTCGCTTGGGGAACACTGAACCGAGCAAGAATTTTTCTCTTGTAGAAACAGAATGTTTTGTGCGGTTATTTTGGCTAGCGCTTATGCTTCTATCCATTTGGTGAAGTAATCCACGACTAATATCAGGTATTTGTTTTGGTTTGATCCTACCACAAATGGTCCAAGGATATCCAGGCCCCACCATGCCAACAACCAGAGGGATGATAGAGACTTGAGCTCGCTTGGAGGTGCTAAGTGCATGTCCCCATGGCGTTGACATTTGTAACATTTTTTTATGTGTTCTCTGGTGTCGTGCTGCATGGAAGGCCTGCAGTACCCTGCCCGTAATGCTTTTTTGTCTAGGGATATCCCACCCAGGTGTCGGCCGTTGATTCCTTCGTGGATTTCACGCACAATATTGGCTACTTTTTTTTCTTCGACATACTTGAGAAGGGGGTGAAGAATACCCTTTTGTACTGTTTGCCTTCAATTAGGATGTAGAAGCAGGTTCTTCGCCTGAACATGCTTGCCTCCTTCTAGTCCGATGGTAGTTTTACCTTCGTGAGGTAGTTGTATATCGGGGTCATCCAATAGCTACTGTCACCAATGGCATACACTTCTAGAGCCGAGGAGGGTTTTTCGATGCTTGGTCAAGGGAGTATTCCCTGTATTATGAATTTTTTTCCCTCCTTTCTTCTTCGTACTGGCCAATTTTGACAGGATATCTGCTCGAGAATTGGGTTCGTGGAGAACATGTTACATGTCCATATAGTTGAATTTCTTCATTCTTTCTTAGAACATAGTCTAGTATTCTTATAATTGGTCGTTCTAGACATGGTATTCCACTCATACCTGGGAGGAAACGAGCTGGGAGTCCGTAAAGATCTTTACTTCTTCGGCGCCCAAGTCCTCGGCCAAGAAGAGTCCAACAAGGAGAGCCTTGTATTCTGCTTGGTTGTTCGAGGTCAGGAAGGACAGCGCAAGGGAGACTTCGATTAGTATCACTTCCTCATTTTCTAGCATAATGCTTGTCCCGCTTCCCGTTGAGCTGGAAGCTCCGTACATGAAGATGGTCCACTTGTGTGCCCTATTTATGGTGCTCGGGGGGGGGGTGTCATTTATGCTACGAAATTGGCCATCACTTATGCTTTAAGGGCTTTTCTGCTTTCATATCTGATGTCGAACTCGAAGAGCTCAATCAGTCACTTGAGCATCATTCCCGTCATATCAGGTTGACTGAGTAACTGTCTTATTGGTTACTTTGTTCAAACGATAATAATGTAGGCAAAAAAATAGTGCCCCATCCTCCTCGTTGCGTTGATGAGTTCCAAGGCCACTTTCTCGATCTGATGATACCCTACTTCAGAGCCTTGCAAGGCTTTAATCGTGAAGTAGATATGTCTCTGCCCCTCGGGGGTTTCTCGGATGAGAGAAGCGCTTACAGCCTCAGATGCTATGACCAAATAGAGATAGAGAATTTCTTCCTTCTCTAGCTCTGAAAGAACTGGTGGTTGTGACAGTTCCTTTTTGAGGTGGGCGAGGGCATGTTAGCACTCCTCGGTCCACTTGAAGGTCGCCTCTTTGTAGAGAAGTTTTAAAAAGGGGAGCGCGTGTTGGGCAGACTTTTCCATGAAGCGGGATAAGATGTGAGCATTCCATTTAAAGTTTGGATCAATTTTTTCGAGCTCAGAGTCGAAAGTTCATAAAATGCTCCATATTTATCGGGGTTAGCTTTGATTCTTCATTCTGTTAAATATAAGCCAAGGAACTCGCTTGCTCACACTCCAAAGGTGCATTTTTCTGGGTTGAATCACATTTTAACTCTCCTTGCCTGGTTGAAGAGCTTTTTGACGTGGAGCGCATGATCGGTTTCCTCTTGGGAGTTTACGATCATGTCGTCCATGTAGACTTTGAGCATGTCCCCGATTTCTCCTTGAAAGACTTTGTTCATTATTCAGTGATATGTGGCACTGACATTCTTCAGGCATGAGGGCATTACATTGTAGTAATAGTTGCCTAATTCGGCCACAAAGGCTGTATATTTTTTGTCCATTTTAGACATGGTATCTGGTTGTACCCAGAATATGCATCCATGAACGAAAGCAATTTAAAATCTACAGAATTGTCAACCAATTTATCTATACTGAGATTGGTATAATCAATGCACATGCACCATTTTTCATTACTCTTTTTTACAAGAACTACATAAGAGAGCCAGTTTGTGTACTGGGCTTCCAAAATAAATTTTGCCTCTAAGAGGTCTTTGATGGCCTGCTCGGTAGCCTTGGTTTTCTCTGGGGACTACCGGTGCCTACGCTGAGCAACTGCCTTAAGGGTAGGATCTATTGTCAAGTGGTGATGAGCTATCGTCGGGTCTACGCCGAGCATCTCTGCTACATTCCAAGCGAACAAGTCTACATTCTCCTTTAAGCACACCTTCAACTGCCTCTTCGCTAAGTCGGGGAGGTCAGCATCGATCTTGACTCCTTTGGAGGGGTCGCTAGTAACACCCCTTCTAAAATACCCCGAATAATATTAATTATATCAATGATTAAAGACATATTCCATCAGAGTTAACACGGAACAAGGGATGTCACAATTATGAAATAAATAAAACTTCCAATAAAACAGTAGTCACGCTACACTGAGGGTCATTATTCAAATAATTCAATCAAATTAAGACCATGTCTTACACAGTGGAAAAATACCATAACCAAAACGGAATAAACCAAAACATAATTATTCCCAATGAAATTCAAAGAAACAATTGAATAATAACTAATTCCTCAACTAAACGTTCCCCAGTGTTACAACCTATCAGAGCACGACACTGACACGCAGACTTAAAGTAACATAGCTCTAGAGCCATCCTCACCAACTCCTGAGCTGCTAACTTTAATCTGAAATTGTTAAAGTAAGGGTGAGATTTCTCATAATTAACATGCATTATAAGCTTCTCAATCAACATTATATCACAAGCATATTATTTCACCCATTTTAGCATAAATTCATATTCAACACGCAGTTCCAATCATACAAGTCATTATGCACAAATCAATAATCAACCAAAGAATTGTAACACTGGAAGACATCCTAACATGTTACAATTCCATGCAAACACAAATGCAGACACAATGCATGTGGTACCAACACGTGACCAAGTCACCCAACACTGATCCATCATCAACCGGATACAGCAACCATCGATTCGTCCATAAACACCCAGACACGAATCCAGCCTAACCACCCATCATCACCCGGGTATCGGTTAACGGCAATACAAGTCAAATTCCACACAATGGGAATTAACTTCACCAAAACAATGCATATGCACGTACATCACTAGCATGCAACATCAAATCAGTCTATGAAATACATCAATTTATCATAACTGAACCAAAACCAAAAACATGACATCTCAACAATCATGCACACCATCATTAGCAACATAAACATGTCTTTCATTCACATAATACTAATACATTCATCCATCACAGGTTCACTGCTACATACACACCCATGTGCGTTAGCCAATAATCACTTATTCCGGGATTTGACTCATTTTCAAAATAATTTCAGGTTTTAGGAAATTTTTTCATTTTATAAAATAGAGCATTAAATTTAAGAAATAACGTCCAAAACGGCACTCAAAACGGACTTACGGTTTGAAAGTTATGAATTTTTAAAGTTTAATATTTTTCAAAAAGTTACAGCAGAACCCGGTTCCTACATATGCAGGAACCGGTTCCTGCGAAGTTCAAAAATCACGCTTCTGGAAAAATGTATGGGAACCCGGTTCCTACCTATACAGGAACCGGTTCCTATGTGCATTTTTGCCAGTTTTTATAAATTCACACAGTGGAACTCGGTTCCTCCCCACTGGGAACCGGTTCCCACGACCTGCAGAGTCAAATTCTGCACTTTTGACAGCATTTATTCATTCTAAACCAATTCCAAACATACCCATACGAATTGCAACATGAGAAACACCAAAACACATCCATTTTGCACCATTATAACATCAAACAACATTATTTCATCATTCCTTTTTATCATCTGACACCCTAACGGTTTTCAACCTACAATTCGACGCAATAGGGACAATTCTACGGAACCCTAGAATTACAAACCGGGATTTCCTAACATACTATGATCCATACTATTGAATATCTAAATCGATAATACGAATTAACTAATCGAAATCACCCCTTACCTTGTGGGTTCTTCGAATTCTGACGCTTCCGGTTTTCTCCTTATTTTTCCTCTTCTCAAATGCACGTATGATGAATATTCCAAAATAACTCTCTTTCTCTTCTTCCTTTTAATACTCCTTTTATTATTCCAATAAAATAATTAAATTAGTAATTAGTAAGAGTAGAGTATTTTATCCCTCACACCCTCTAATCACTCTTTACACCACCAATACTTCTTTCCTTTAATTAATTAAATTAATTCTAATAATCCAAAAATACCAATAATTAAATTTCCAATTAAATTAATAATTAAAAATTCTAATTATTTAATAATCGGATTATTTGGGGTGTCACAACTCTCCCCAACTAAAAGAGTTTTCTTCCTCGAAAACATACCTTAGACGAACAGTTCGGGATACGAGTCCTTCATCTGACTCTCCAGCTCCCAAGTGACATTTCCATCTGCTGGTCCTCCCCAAGCCACTCTTACCAACGCGATCTCCTTGCCTCACAACTGTTTCAACTTTCGATCCTCAATTCTCGCAGGTACCGCTTCCACAGTCAAATTCTCTCGTACCTGTATATCGTCTACCCGAATCTCATGAGACGGATCAGCAATGTACTTCCTTAGCTGAGATACATGAAAAACATCATGCAAATTTGCAAGTGACGGCGGCAAAGCAATCTGATAAGCAACTTTCCCAACTCTCTTGGTAATCTGAAACGGACCAATAAAACATGGAGTCAACTTATTTGACTTCAAAGCTCGACCAATACCAGTCATCGGAGTAACTCGCATAAAAACATGTTCTCCTTCGCTAAACTCAAGATCTTTCCTCCTCTTATTGTGATAACTTTTCTGACGACTCTGAGAAGTCCTCATCTTCTCCTGAATCATCTTAATCTTTTCCGAAGTCTGTTGGACAATTTCCGATCCAATCACAGCACTCTCTCCAGATTCACACCAACACAACGGTGTCCGACACCTCCTACCATACAATGCCTCAAACGGAGCCATATCAATGCTCGAATGAAAACTATTGTTGTAGGTAAACTCAATCAATGGTAGATAACCATCCCAAGCTCCACCTTTCTCCAACACACAAGCTCTTAACAAATCTTCCAACGACTGAATCGTTCTCTCCGTATGACCATTTGTCTGTGGATGATAAGCGGAACTCAAACGCAACTTAGTACCCAAAGCTTCTTGCAATCCCGTCCAGAATTTAGATGTAAACCTCGGATCTCGATCCGACACAATACTAGAAGGAATACCGTGCAAACTCACAATCTTCTCAACATACAATTCTGCCAACCCTTCCATCGGATAATCCATTCTTATCGGAATAAAGTGAGCAGATTTCGTCAACCGATCAACAATAACACAGATAGAATCACAATTCTTCGATGTCCTTGGCAAACCAGACACAAAATCCATAGAGATTCCATCCCATTTCCATTCCGGAACAAACAACGGTTCCATCAATCCTGACGGTTTCCGATGCTCAATCTTCGACTTCTGACAAACCAAACAAGCATACACAAACTCAGCAATTTCCTTTTTCATTCCCGGACACCAAAACAACTTCTTCAAATCATGGTACATTTTAGTAGCACCAGGATGAATACTCAATCCACTACGATGTCCTTCTTCCAAAATACTCTTCCTAATCTCTGCAACATCCGGAACACACACCCTATTACCAAATCTCATAACACCATTCTCATCAATTTGGAACTCGCCTCCTTGACCTTGGTTGATCAATGTCAATTTATCAACTAACCCAACATCGGACTTCTGTCCATTCCGAATTTCTTCAAGAATACCACTAGTCAGTTTCAACATACCCAATTTCACACTATTCGGAGTAGTTTCACATACCAAACTTAAATCTCTGAACTGCTCAACCAAATCTAACTCACGGACCATTAACATCGACATATGCAAGGACTTCCTACTCAAGGTGTTGTACCCCAAAATTTACCCTCGCGTTTTACCACAAGAAATCTCAGCTTCAGGCATTTCCTGACTTTTCAAACTGGCGCAAGAATCGGACAAACGGACTTTTCTTGACAGTCAAGCAAAATTAGGGTTTTTACTGATTTTCAGAGCTTTGGATTGTTTCATACAGTTGGCTTAGGGTTTTGGTTGATTTTGGCTCAGTTTTGATCAGGCGAGCGTTATTTGGCATTTAATCAGGAGTTAGGGTTTTATGGGCATATTCTCAGAAGAATTTAAAATCCACAGCACTTCGCAGTTTATTCCGAGATTCGGGTTAAATTCGCGTTGTTTTGATTTAATCAGTGAAAGAAACAAGTGGTTGGAATTCATGTTATTTTCTTTGAGTCAGTCAAATACAGGATGCAGTATTGGATTCACAGTGTTTATGCGTTTGATCAGTCCATTTGGGTTAACTGCTGCTTTGCTTTGGATTTTGAATAAGACAGGTTTAACTGATCAATGTTGTTTTTATTTAAGTTATTTATTATTCTAAAATTGAATGATTGAAATTTATTTTTCAATTGTTTTAATTCTAAGAATTTTAAATAAATAAATAAGCAATAAAGAAAATTAGAATTAATTGGATAATTTAGATTTTATTGATAAATGAATTATTTGTACAAATTGTTGTTTATAATTTAAATTATGAACAATAATATACATTAATTTAAATATTACATAAAATTAAAACTATCCTATTTTCTAATATTCTTCATTCTTCACTCCGCTCCGGTGTTCCGTTTTTATCTGCAAAAAGAAACAAGAAAAGTCAGAAAGCAGTTAATAAAAAAAGACAGTTAAAGTTGCTCATCATTAGGGGCCACTGACTGGGATCAGTTGACCCTCTCTGCAAATCGCGGGATTTCTCCCGGTTCACAAAGAGGGAAGAATTCCATTTTTTATTCATGAATGTCAAATGCATAATTTCTAAAAGTTCAAAATGCAAACTTCCAATTCAAACTAAACTGAAAAGTCCAATTCCCACTTAAATGCCAAAGATACCAAAGAAAATCAAGGAAGTACAATTGCTGCAAAGTCAAAATCCCAGGCTGTCAAAGAAAGATATGGAACATATCACAAAGTCCCAAGATATCAAAGAAATGCAAAAAAGTGTAGCAAAGCACAAAAGCTGGATAAAGATGCAGAGATATGTTATGCAAGCAATTTGATTCTTTTCATCATTTCCCAGCATAAGAGGGGGCCCCTTCAGAGCAAGTACAACATAAACATTATAAAATTCTAAAGCTGTACTTTAGGAGAGAAAAAAAGGGAGATAAAGCAGCAATAGGCAAGGGTTCAGGCATAGACAGTAGGCAGCAAGACAGAAGGAAAAAGATATAACCCAACAACTCAGTTCAGCATAGCAGGTTAGGACAGAGAGAGGGAGAAAAGATACAAAACACACAACTCTGCATAACAGAAAATAAACAAGCCAATACAAAGAAGTGAGGTTAGAATAGAAGAAAGATACAAAACTGAGGAAAAAAGCCTCATTACGGTCAAGGGAAGGAAACCTGCATAAACCATACTGTCCAACATAACACATCTCAAACCCAAGCCAAAAGACCTGAAAAACACAACTCAGTTCGACATAGCAAAAGAGAAAAAGATACAAACTGTCAAAAACCATGATATCAGCATCAGAACCTGCATGCATCATCCAAACATACAAACACATAACCTTGAACTGAATAACCAAGACTGTGTTACACCCAAGCTTCAAAACCTGAACCACCAAACTGAAGCAAACAAAAACCACATAATACATCTCAAAACCATAACCATCAAACTTCATCAACCCAGCCCAAACACAAAAACTCAGAAATACCAACAACCTGCCTGTCTAATTCAAACCCCTCAAGCATGTCAAAACATTCAAACCAACCTCTAAGCCTCAGAATTTCTTCATCATAGGCAATAAAAACATGACATCCAACTCAACGAAAGCGTCAAGGGCATCAAAAATCTAAAGGCAAGCAAACATACAAAAGGGCAAGTTCAAGATAACACAGAACAATCATTCAAGGCATCAGGGGCTCAGAGGAAAACAAAGATTCAAAGCCAACCTAGGCCCTCAGACCTTTGAGGTCATCACAGGCCGATACAAGCAAGTATACAGTGTTCAAGAGAAGAGAAAGAGGCGAACTCAGTGAACATACATTACGAGCAAACACATCCCAAGGCCACCAACAGTTCAAAGGGACGAAAATAGAAGAGATAAAGATACCAGGAAAAATCAGAAGCGTAGCAAGCGTCACCGAATCGCCGTTCCGGCCTCCTAAAGCGTCTCCACTTCGCCTCTCCTCCATCCCCAAAGTCAGGTAGTCAATATTCTTCCCCTTTCCCCTTCACTATCTCATAATAACGCGAATTCCAGAATCAGGACTCACACTAAAACACAAATTCGTAAAGAACAGAGACAAAAACATAAGCACTAAAACGAACCTTAAATCGATGACGCTGGGCTCACGTCGATGGGGGGAAGAAAGGCTTCAGGAGTAGCGCTGGTGGCCGGAGAAAGCGTTCAGGAAATTGATGATCGGAGAAGACGAATGCACAAACGGCGCCGCTCAAACCCTAACCTTCGCTCTGACTGTCAAAAACAAACGCGAACCCTAAATTTCGTTCAAGACCAAGCTTGGGCCTGACCCGTCCTCACTTCCCCAAAGCCCATCAAACACTAACCCTGTTTTATTTCATCAACAATATTCATTTAACCTTTTCTTTTATATATAATATTAACCCTTTCTTTTATTTTATAAGCAATATTTACTTTTTTTTTGTAAAATACTAACCTAATTAAAATACATCTTTACCTCATATATTAAGTTTGAAAATAATTATTTCCATTTATTTATTTACTCTTTCATTTAAAATATATTTGTACATAACAATATAAAAAATACATTCTTTTATACAAAACTCAATTCTTGACATTTAAATACTTTTTGTATATAAACAAATAAAGATACATTTAATCAAAATACTTTTTGCAAATAAAGATACATTCTTAATTAAAATTTGAACATACCTTAATTAAAACATTTTCCCTTTTGTACATAATTAAACATACAAAAATCAAAGATTCATTTAAAATACATTTATCTAGGTCAAACCCTAATACGATTCAACTTCACAATTCGCACTTGTACATAATTACACATACATATACATCTCGCACTTACACTTACACAATACATTGCCCTATACACATTTTTATCTCATATTTGTACATTTGATATTTACATTTTGATCGCACATTCGATTTGGTTGTAATTTATTTGGATACTATAAGTCTCATCCCCTTGTACATTTATACCCCCACTCCCGGACACTATCTTGTAATAGCGTAGGTTTTACATTCCGCAATTTACAGTTTTCAATTATACCATGGTTAGACCTAGGGTTTGTATGTACATAAAAATCAAACGCTAGATAACCTAATACAAGACAAATGCATGTAATCAATACACAAACACACTTGCACCCCTCTAGGGTAATCCCACATGTTGCCTTCCAAAATGGGCCATGCTTGCACGTCGAGTATCTTTGGCAAAACAAAATCAAATGATCATAAGTCCCTCGATGACGCTTTCGAAAGTTGCCTAAACGGAATGATCATAGTCCCTTCAAAGCAAATTGCCAAAGACACTTGGCATCATTGCATTCATGGTCCATACGATGACCCGCGCCCGTCCCGAATAAACTTCCTAAATGCAAGATTGCCTACCAATTTCAATGGTAGAACACAATTGTCAAAAGGGTTAAAACACGACAAAAAAATCTTTGAGAAAGCTTTAGGGTAGATAAACTCTTAAGTACTTGTCAATTTGCAAAGAAAACACTTGCCTAATTTCAAAACCCACTTCACAAACACTTTCAAAAATCAAACTTTTCAAACCCTTGAAACATCTTTTTAAAAGATAAAACACCTTTTGTAAAACATTCGAGTAAAGAATTGTTACAAGGTTAGCCTAGCACAAGGCATCTTTTCAAAAACATTTTCAAAAAACAACACACAAAGCACCATTTCATACAAATGAAAACCAAGGCAAGATTGATCTAAGCAAGTACCTAAGAGCCCATGGATAACCATGGATGAAAAGGGTGCTAACACCTTCCCTTTTCATAATCTACCCCCCGAACCCACGAAATATCTCAAAAGGTTTTTGCTGTGCTTTTTTAACCTTTCCTTTAGGATAAAATAAAAAGTCGGTGGCGACTCTTGCTCAACCGCACAAGTGCGAATGCGAACACAAAACACTAGTCAGTTCTCCCACCGTATCACAGAACTGGCGACTCTGCTGGGGATGTCTTTAAGTGGGGTTACCTTAGGGTTTAGATCACCTTTACTTTCAATTGATTGCTTTGTTTGCTTTACATTTATGGGCTTTGTATCGGAGTTTTATAGATCCTAACCCGGATCTGGGGAAACCCTTTTAGGTAGCAACAAGGCTGTGAGGGAACTGTGCGGGGTATACCGACATGGTTGAAGCAGTCTGCTACGTTGATGTGGCACTTTGGTGTGTACCGGTAACCCTTGAGTTCAGTCAAGGAGAGTACGGGGCCGCCGCGTGGTGTCGTGAAGCATCAGCTGACCTTAGAACCTTAATTGACCATCTTAGCCTTTTTAGGGTAGTGAGATAACTGACTTTGGTGCAGTCCGAGGTTGGTTGATACTCGATACTAAACTCAATTGAGGGTTGCTTTCCTGGAATATTTCGGTCGCCAGTTCAGTGGCTAAATCGAAACGATGAACAATGAAAGCAATCCAGTGACGTTGGGACCTCTAGAACCCGGTTACTTTTGGTAGGACAGGTTTTAACCAACAAACTGAAAGAGGGTAGTACCTGAACCTCATGCAAGCCTAAACCTAAGGCCTTGTGTGCTTTGTGTGAATATGTTTGCCTGTATATACACTTACTTGCTTGTGGATACATGTACATAACATCATGACATCATACCATAGCATTTTAGCATTTTCAATAACCATTTCAAGGATCTCTAGGGTTCTGTTGATGCAAGATTACGTTGAGCCAGACGTCTATCAAGGGGCAAGAGGTTTCTCCTCTAACCAATCCAATCAAAGTTCAAATGCAACAACTTGAATCAGTGGCTATGACCCACTCGACATGGTGAGCTTGATTCTCGTGGAAAGACATCCACCGACACAAAGCTCTCCAATCAAAGATCAAGTGCAACAACTTGAATCAGTGGCTATGACCCACTCGACATGGTGAGCTTGATTCTCGTGGAAAGACATCCACCGATACAAAGTTCTCCAACCAAAAGATCAAGAACAACAACTTGAATCAGTGGCTATGACCCACTCGACATGGTGAGCTTGATTCTCGTGGAAAGACATCCACCGATACAAAGTTCTCCAATCCAAGAGCAGAGTTCAACCTCTAACACTTTCTTGTGTTTACCCCAAGAGATCCTTGAAAACATTGCATATATATCACACATATCATTGCATAACAGGTTTCTCCCCTACAGGTCTCCTTATTCTTCCTACTGTTTATTTCAGTAAGATGGATATGGAACAAACAGTGAAAGATCTCCAGGCTCAAAATGCTCAATTCCAACAAATGCTGCTGGCTATGGGTAAGGGGCAAGAGGATCTGACAGCTCTCCTTCTCAAAGACAAGAAGAAGAAGTCCAAGAAGGCAGCCCGCATCCTGAACCTGAGGAGAAGGCCTAAGACCCAAGACCTTGCAACTCCATCCGACACAGTGGTTAGTCTTGAGGAAAACCACAATGTAGAGATTGATGAAGAGGAAGCTGATTATTCCGAAGAACAATATCCTCTCACTGATGACAAGTACAAAGAGTTGGAGGATCGCCTCAATGCTATGGAGATCCAACAAATACCTGGCTTGGATTTAGGAGACATGGGGTTGGTTCCTGGATTGGTCATCCCTCCAAAATTCAGAGTCCCTACCTTTGCTCTGTACGATGGTGTCTCTTGCCCTAAGATGCATCTGAAGTCTTATGTCCGCAAGATTCAACCATACACAGCTGACAAGAGACTCTGGATCCATTTCTTCCAAGAAAGTTTGGTAGAGGCTCAACTCGAGTGGTTCTATCAATTGGAGAGTTCTCGCATCCACACCTGGGAAGATCTAGCCAGGGCTTTTTACGAACAGTACCAGTACAATGCTGATCTGGCACCAACTCGTGTGCAGTTGCAAAACATGACCATGGGTTCCGACGAGAACTTCAAGGGATATGCCCAAAAGTGGAGAGATTTGGCTGGTAGGGTGCAACCTCCTTTAACTGACAGAGAGTTGATCGACATCTTCATGGGAACTTTGACAGGGCCTTTCTTCAAGCACTTAATTGGAAGCTCCTCAACTGGGTTCACCGAGCTAATACTGACTGGTGAGAGGGTCGAGGCTGGCATCAAGAGTGGAAAGATCCAGGGAGCCACAACCTCCGATACTCAGATAATTCCCTACAACGGGAAGAAAGAGTCCATTGCTGCGAACAGTCAAAAGGGTCGTCATGACCAACATATAGGGGCAATCCTGATCCCTAATTCTATACCTGCTCAACAAAGACAGGGGCATCAGCATAAGGAGGTCGCACCTAAGAGGCAGTTCACCAAGATCAACATGTCACTGTCTCAGGCACTGCAACACTTGTTGAAGAGGGGTATGATTACTTTGAGGGCTCCTCTCCGGAACCCAAATACTTCTGCTCCTACCTATCACCCCAATGAAAGATGTGAATACCACTCTGATAGCCCGGGGCATGATACCAACAACTGTTGGCCTCTGAAGAACAAGATCCAGGACATGATCGATGCCAAGGAGATTGAGTTTGGTCCCCCAGAGACTCCAGCATGATCACTCCTCCTATGCCAAATCATTGAGATTGTGTTTGTTTCATTCTGAATTTTCAAAGTTGTAATTTCTTTTGTTGTCAAACAATTATCTGTTGATGTTAAACTCTGTTTTCATTAATGCATTGCGTATGTTTGTCTTGAATTCATCCATTCGTTTCACTACTCTTATGATTTTCTTTATGATATTTGACTCTTGATAAAAAGCTGTAAGCCTTTAGAGGGAGGATGACGAAACAATACCGTAATCTTATACAGTATGCTTTTGAACAGACCTTGCTGATGATGTACAAGCATTTCTTTCAATTCCCAAACACTGGAGTTATAAGGAAGTTAATCCCTAGTTAACCCCTTCGAGCCAAAGAAGTAGGAGTTTCCTGTTCTAAACAATCGAAACCTTTGATATAAACCCGGGGCTGGGTAGTATCTCAGTTAATTCAAAAGGAAATGCGCATTGAAGTCGCAAACTCTCAGTTCGTAATACAACGAACGACGTCAAAAAAGAAAGCGTTCCTTTGGAATCAAAAGACCGGGGTGGTTCCCTATCACATAGACAGTCAATCTCTCAAAAGAGAAAAGCCCACTGAGCCAAAACCTATAAAGGAGGCTTAAGAAAGCTGGGGCATCCCGCTGACAGTAATCCCGAAAACGGTAACAGTCAGGCAAAAGTTAGGGATAACAAATCAAAATCAAAATAGTGAGGTCATTACAAAATCCTCAACAACATGAAAAGTGTTGGAAAAGAAAAAGGAGATGATGACTGTCTCCCAAATTCAAACTGGTGAACCATCACCCAAAAGTCGTTCCAAACTCAAAACAGAGTGCGACGCACAGTTAACTGAGCTTAGGTTGAAGAACATCACGAAGAGCGGGTGGGTACAAATATACTTTGAGCCTTTATCCTTTGTTTCTTAAGCCGTGAACCAAGCCACGTTACAACCCTTCAAAAGTCCTAATTGAAGCATGGGTTAGTTCGAAAGCATACTGTTACAAAAGGTATCCTGACTCCTGTAGGGCTTTGCTCTAAATCTTGTGTTAACTTGTCTTATGAAAGGTTTTCTGCTAAAAACGCATTTTTCAAAACTTCGAGACAAACATAAACTTTGCATTATTTGAATATCACTGTCTGCATTTAACCCTTTTGTTTGACAGCGAAGAAATTCATGCGACGATTGTTCGGAGGAACAAAAACTTTCTCAGTGAGTCAAAATCACTTCAAGAGGATGACACTTCCATCAAATCTCCTATCAGCAAGGGGCATGACATGTCACCATTCAGTTAACCTGGGGCAGTCCAGTCAAGGTCCAACAGATCTTTCAAAGTTCAGTTAACCTGGGGCAGTCCAGTCAAGATTTCAAGAAATCTCTCAATATGAAGAGTAATCTGATTCAAGACTCCTTCATCACCACTTGGGGCATTCAAATGTCAAAAGTGTTCAACAAGTTCCTTATCACCTCAAAAGACAGATATAGTTCAGATGTGACCCAAGACATGGCGACATTCTGCAACTCATTCAGAATTTCATTCAAGATATAGTTCAGATGTGACCCAAGACATGGCGACATTCTATAACTCATTCAGACTTTCCAGATATAGTTCAGATGTGACCCAAGATTTGGCGACATTCTGCAACTCATTCAGACTTTCCAGATATAGTTCAAGATGTGACCCAGACATGGCGACATTCTATAACTCATTCAGACTTTCCAGATATAGTTCAGATGTGACCCAAGATTTGGCGACATTCTGTAACTCATTCAGAATTTCATTCAAGATATAGTTCAAGATGTGACTCAGACATGGCGACATTCTATAACTCATTCAGACTTTCCAGATATAGTTCAGATGTGACCCAAGATTTGGCGACATTCTGCAACTCATTCAGAATTTCATTCCAGATATAGTTCAAGATGTGACCCAGACATGGCGACATTCTATAACTCTTTCAGACTTTCCAGATATAGTTCAGATGTGACCCAAGATTTGGCGACATTCTGCAACTCATTCAGAATTTCATGCCAGATATAGTTCAAGATGTGACCCAGACATGGCGACATTCTATAACTCATTCAGACTTTCCAGATATAGTTCAGATGTGACCCAAGATTTGGCGACATTCTGCAACTCATTCAGAATTTCATTCCAGATATAGTTCGAGATGTGACTTATTCAGAGTTGCTTCTGGATATAGTTCGAGATGTGACCCAGCGATGGCGACATTCAGTAACTTATCCCAGACCAACACCTACAGCAATCAGAAGATTCTTCCTATCCCAAGCGGAGTTCATCACAATACCCCAACAGTAACTTATCTTTGCAAATCCCCAGCCAAAGAATCCTCCGGAATTCAATTCCCCTTAGAGTGTAAACTTCAGTATCCCCAGCGGAGTCAGACTTTCAAACCTTCTCCCCACAGAGTTTTAGGAGACAAATCTTGAGTTCCCCAGCGAAGTCTCCAGAGTTACTTCCCATCAAGCTGAAGATTCTCAAATCTGGCCTCTCCAGTATGAGTCTACTAGTTTGGAGCTCCCCAGTAGAGGTCATCAGGAATTCTCTTCCCCAGCGACAGCCAAGGATTTATTTTCCCCGGTAGCAGTCAAGATGCTTTTATCTTCAGCCATCTCGGATTCATATATCCTCGGCGATATTAGCTCATCAGCTTACGTGCGCGTTCATCACATTCATGTCATAAACATTGATGTCACACGCATTGCATCATGCATCATAACATTGCATACAACTAACCCTTTGCCTTTTCAGGAAAGATCAGTCGACAGACACAGATCATCTCCCGAGATTCATCCAGAAATAGTTCAGATGTGACCCGGACACGACGACATTCTGATACTTATTCCAGATTCATTCAGACGCATCATCAAGAAACCCTACACCGGTTCCTCTTCAACTTCAAGACTTCTGACAACAGTTTACGGATTCTTCCCTACAACGGATGTCAATCTACCAACTGATTCAGACTCTTCACAATTTTTGAAAATAGGTTACAGACGCTTCCCAACAACGAATGCTGCTCCATTGCTTGTTCAGTCCCAACTCCTGAAAATAGTTTACAGATTCTCCAAGACATGGACGTCAATCTGTTGCTTGTTCGGACCCCGATTCAGAGATGTCCCAAAACATGGATGCCCTTCTGACACTTGTCCACTCACTTTTGACATACAGTTCAACATGTCCAGATGGCATCTATAAGCCCATCCTCCTACCAGCAGTCGCCGAATGGCATCTTTAAGCCCATCACCAAATGGCATCTTTAAGCCCATTCACATCTACCGTCACATCGACGAGCGCAAATTTTCTGGGCACATTAGTGTCCAATCTCCTTTTACCTTCAAGTCGCGAAAGGCAAACTTGCCAATCTAACTCTTCAGGTCAAAGAAGATTGAACAGGGGCAACTGTTGTACCCCAAAATTTGCCCTCGCGTTTTACCACAAGAAATCTCAGCTTCAGGCATTTCCTGACTTTTCAAACTGGCGCAAGAATCGGACAAACGGACTTTTCTTGACAGTCAAGCAAAATTAGGGTTTTTACTGATTTTCAGAGCTTTGGATTGTTTCATACAGTTGGCTTAGGGTTTTGGTTGATTTTGGCTCAGTTTTGATCAGGCGAGCGTTATTTGGCATTTAATCAGGAGTTAGGGTTTTATGGGCATATTCTCAGAAGAATTTAAAATCCACAGCACTTCGCAGTTTATTCCGAGATTCGGGTTAAATTCGCGTTGTTTTGATTTAATCAGTGAAAGAAACAAGTGGTTGGAATTCATGTTATTTTCTTTGAGTCAGTCAAATACAGGATGCAGTATTGGATTCACAGTGTTTATGCGTTTGATCAGTCCATTTGGATTAACTGCTGCTTTGCTTTGGATTTTGAATAAGACAGGTTTAACTGATCAATGTTGTTTTTATTTAAGTTATTTATTATTCTAAAATTGAATGATTGAAATTTATTTTTCAATTGTTTTAATTCTAAGAATTTTAAATAAATAAATAAGCAATAAAGAAAATTAGAATTAATTGGATAATTTAGATTTTATTGATAAATGAATTATTTGTACAAATTGTTGTTTATAATTTAAATTATGAACAATAATATACATTAATTTAAATATTACATAAAATTAAAACTATCCTATTTTCTAATATTCTTCATTCTTCACTCCGCTCCGGTGTTCCGTTTTTATCTGCAAAAAGAAACAAGAAAAGTCAGAAAGCAGTTAATAAAAAAAGACAGTTAAAGTTGCTCATCATTAGGGGCCACTGACTGGGATCAGTTGACCCTCTCTGCAAATCGCGGGATTTCTCCCGGTTCACAAAGAGGGAAGAATTCCATTTTTTATTCATGAATGTCAAATGCATAATTTCTAAAAGTTCAAAATGCAAACTTCCAATTCAAACTAAACTGAAAAGTCCAATTCCCACTTAAATGCCAAAGATACCAAAGAAAATCAAGGAAGTACAATTGCTGCAAAGTCAAAATCCCAGGCTGTCAAAGAAAGATATGGAACATATCACAAAGTCCCAAGATATCAAAGAAATGCAAAAAAGTGTAGCAAAGCACAAAAGCTGGATAAAGATGCAGAGATATGTTATGCAAGCAATTTGATTCTTTTCATCATTTCCCAGCATAAGAGGGGGCCCCTTCAGAGCAAGTACAACATAAACATTATAAAATTCTAAAGCTGTACTTTAGGAGAGAAAAAAAGGGAGATAAAGCAGCAATAGGCAAGGGTTCAAGCATAGACAGTAGGCAGCAAGACAGAAGGAAAAAGATATAACCCAACAACTCAGTTCAGCATAGCAGGTTAGGACAGAGAGAGGGAGAAAAGATACAAAACACACAACTCTGCATAACAGAAAATAAACAAGCCAATACAAAGAAGTGAGGTTAGAATAGAAGAAAGATACAAAACTGAGGAAAAAAGCCTCATTACGGTCAAGGGAAGGAAACCTGCATAAACCATACTGTCCAACATAACACATCTCAAACCCAAGCCAAAAGACCTGAAAAACACAACTCAGTTCGACATAGCAAAAGAGAAAAAGATACAAACTGTCAAAAACCATGATATCAGCATCAGAACCTGCCTGCATCATCCAAACATACAAACACATAACCTTGAACTGAATAACCAAGACTGTGTTACACCCAAGCTTCAAAACCTGAACCACCAAACTGAAGCAAACAAAAACCACATAATACATCTCAAAACCATAACCATCAAACTTCATCAACCCAGCCCAAACACAAAAACTCAGAAATACCAACAACCTGCCTGTCTAATTCAAACCCCTCAAGCATGTCAAAACATTCAAACCAACCTCTAAGCCTCAGAATTTCTTCATCATAGGCAATAAAAACATGACATCCAACTCAACGAAAGCGTCAAGGGCATCAAAAATCTAAAGGCAAGCAAACGTACAAAAGGGCAAGTTCAAGATAACACAGAACAATCATTCAAGGCATCAGGGGCTCAGAGGAAAACAAAGATTCAAAGCCAACCTAGGCCCTCAGACCTTTGAGGTCATCACAGGGCGATACAAGCAAGTATACAGTGTTCAAGAGAAGAGAAAGAGGCGAACTCAGTGAACATACATTACGAGCAAACACATCCCAAGGCCACCAACAGTTCAAAGGGACGAAAATAGAAGAGATAAAGATACCAGGAAAAATCAGAAGCGTAGCAAGCGTCACCGAATCGCCGTTCCGGCCTCCTAAAGCGTCTCCACTTCGCCTCTCCTCCATCCCCAAAGTCAGGTAGTCAATATTCTTCCCCTTTCCCCTTCACTATCTCATAATAACGCGAATTCCAGAATCAGGACTCACACTAAAACACAAATTCGTAAAGAACAGAGACAAAAACATAAGCACTAAAACGAACCTTAAATCGATGACGCTGGGCTCACGTCGATGGGGGGAAGAAAGGCTTCAGGAGTAGCGCTGGTGGCCGGAGAAAGCGTTCAGGAAATTGATGATCGGAGAAGACGAATGCACAAACGGCGCCGCTCAAACCCTAACCTTCGCTCTGACTGTCAAAAACAAACGCGAACCCTAAATTTCGTTCAAGACCAAGCTTGGGCCTGACCCGTCCTCACTTCCCCAAAGCCCATCAAACACTAACCCTGTTTTATTTCATCAACAATATTCATTTAACCTTTTCTTTTATATATAATATTAACCCTTTCTTTTATTTTATAAGCAATATTTACTTTTTTTTTGTAAAATACTAACCTAATTAAAATACATCTTTACCTCATATATTAAGTTTGAAAATAATTATTTCCATTTATTTATTTACTCTTTCATTTAAAATATATTTGTACATAACAATATAAAAAATACATTCTTTTATACAAAACTCAATTCTTGACATTTAAATACTTTTTGTATATAAACAAATAAAGATACATTTAATCAAAATACTTTTTGCAAATAAAGATACATTCTTAATTAAAATTTGAACATACCTTAATTAAAACATTTTCCCTTTTGTACATAATTAAACATACAAAAATCAAAGATTCATTTAAAATACATTTATCTAGGTCAAACCCTAATACGATTCAACTTCACAATTCGCACTTGTACATAATTACACATACATATACATCTCGCACTTACACTTACACAATACATTGCCCTATACACATTTTTATCTCATATTTGTACATTTGATATTTACATTTTGATCGCACATTCGATTTGGTTGTAATTTATTTGGATACTATAAGTCTCATCCCCTTGTACATTTATACCCCCACTCCCGGACACTATCTTGTAATAGCGTAGGTTTTACATTCCGCAATTTACAGTTTTCAATTATACCATGGTTAGACCTAGGGTTTGTATGTACATAAAAATCAAACGCTAGATAACCTAATACAAGACAAATGCATGTAATCAATACACAAACACACTTGCACCCCTCTAGGGTAATCCCACATGTTGCCTTCCAAAATGGGCCATGCTTGCACGTCGAGTATCTTTGGCAAAACAAAATCAAATGATCATAAGTCCCTCGATGACGCTTTCGAAAGTTGCCTAAACGGAATGATCATAGTCCCTTCAAAGCAAATTGCCAAAGACACTTGGCATCATTGCATTCATGGTCCATACGATGACCCGCGCCCGTCCCGAATAAACTTCCTAAATGCAAGATTGCCTACCAATTTCAATGGTAGAACAAAATTGTCAAAAGGGTTAAAACACGACAAAAAAATCTTTGAGAAAGCTTTAGGGTAGATAAACTCTTAAGTACTTGTCAATTTGCAAAGAAAACACTTGCCTAATTTCAAAACCCACTTCACAAACACTTTCAAAAATCAAACTTTTCAAACCCTTGAAACATCTTTTTAAAAGATAAAACACCTTTTGTAAAACATTCGAGTAAAGAATTGTTACAAGGTTAGCCTAGCACAAGGCATCTTTTCAAAAACATTTTCAAAAAACAACACACAAAGCACCATTTCATACAAATGAAAACCAAGGCAAGATTGATCTAAGCAAGTACCTAAGAGCCCATGGATAACCATGGATGAAAAGGGTGCTAACACCTTCCCTTTTCATAATCTACCCCCCGAACCCACGAAATATCTCAAAAGGTTTTTGCTGTGCTTTTTTAACCTTTCCTTTAGGATAAAATAAAAAGTCGGTGGCGACTCTTGCTCAACCGCACAAGTGCGAATGCGAACGCAAAACACTAGTCAGTTCTCCCACCGTATCACACAAGGCATCCGCAACAACGTTTGCCTTACCAGGATGGTAATTCAAACCGAAATCATAATCCTTTAGAAATTCTAACCATCTCCTCTGCCTCATATTCAACTCTTTCTGATCAAAGAGATACCTCAGACTTTTGTGATCACTGAACACCTCAAACCGAGAACCATATAAATAATGCCTCCACAACTTCAAAACAAACACAACAACTGCCAACTCCAAATCATGAGTCGGATAATTCCTTTCATGTACTTTCAATTGTCTCGAAGCATAAGCCACCACCTGCTTATCTTGCATCAACACACCACCTAATCCCATTAATGATGCGTCACAATACACAACAAAAGACTTAGTCGGATTTGGCAAAATCAAGATCGGAGCACTTGTCAACCTCCTCTTCAGCTCTTGAAATCCTTTCTCACATTCAACATCCCAAAAAAACATCTGACCCTTCCTGGTCAACTTAGTCAACGGTAACGCTAATTTGGAAAATCCTTCTATAAACTTCCTGTAATAACCTGCAAGACCCAGAAAACTACGGATCTCATAAGCATTCTTCGACGCTTCCCACTGAGATACTGCTTCTACCTTCGTAGGATCCACAACAATTCCATTCTTGGAAATTACATGGCCAAGAAAACTTACTTCACTTAACCATAATTCACACTTGGACAACTTCGCATAAAGCTTCTTCCCTTTCAACAATTCCAACACAACTCTGAGATGTTCTGCATGCTCTTCATCGCTCTTCGAATAAATTAGAATATCATCAATGAACACCACCACAAACTTATCAAGATACAGATGAAATATCCTGTTCATATACTCCATGAAAACACCAGGTGCATTAGTAACTCCAAACGGCATAACAGAATACTCGTAATGTCCATACCTCGTTCTAAATGCAGTTTTCTGAATATCTTCCGACTTCACACGAATCTGATGATATCCAGATCTCAGATCAATCTTACTAAATACACAAGCTCCAACTAGTTGATCCATCAAATCATCGATCCTCGACAAAGGATACCGATTCTTGATTGTAACTTCATTCAGCTGTCTGTAATCAACACATAATCTCATTGAACCTTCTTTCTTCTTAACCAACAACACCGGAGCACCCCACGGCGAAACACCCGGACGAATAAACTTCTTCTCAAGTAACTCCTCCAACTGTTTCTTTAACTCCGCTAATTCAAATGCCGACATACGATAAGGCGCCAATGACACCGGACTAGTTCCAGGAATCAAATCTATAGTAAATTCTACCTCCCTCTCAGGTGGCAATTCACTAACGTCTTCCGGAAACACCTCTGGAAATTCATTCACCACTGGCAATCCATCACTCTTTGCTTTTCCCTCCGCTTCTATTGCAGAATACAACATAAATACCACAGCACAATCTTTCACAGCTAGGTTCATCTGTTTAACCGACATAGTCACATCTTCGACACCAACCTCTTCAAGAAAAATAACCGTCTTCGCAAAACAGTTGATATGAACCTGGTTGAATTCCAACCAGTTCATTCCAAGGATGATATCAAGTTGTTCTAACGGTAGGCACACTAAATCCATACCGAAACCCCTACCAAAAATCACAATAGGACAATTCCTACAAACATACGAAGTAGTCACTGAACCCGACGCAGGAGTATCAATAACCATACTTCCATCCATATTAGAAATTTCCAAATTTAATCTTTTAGCATAATCCAAAGCAATAAAAGAATGCGTAGCTCCAGTATCAATAATCGCAATCAAAGGTATGTCATTAATAAAACATGTACCTTTAATCAGCCGATCATCTGGCTTAGTCTCTGACCCAGACAATGCAAACACTTTACCACCAGCTTGCTCCTTCTTGGGTTTTGTACACTGAGGACGAGTATGACCTTCTTCACCACAGTTGTAACAAGTCACCACTCTTACTCTGCAATCATTGGCCACATGGCCGAGTTTCCCACACTTGAAACACTTCTTATCATTACTTTTGCAATCCACCATACGATGTCCTGTCTCACCACACTTGTAGCACTTAATGGAAGAACTAGAATCTCCTCCACCAAACTTCTTCCAACCACCGGGTCTCTGATTACTTCTATCATAAGGCTTACCACGATCCATCTGTTGCTTACCCTTCCTATCAACATACCCTCGAGCATTCGACTTAGTGCTAGCAAGATCCTCCTCTAAAATCCTACTACAGTCAATCAGATCAGGAAATCTTCGGATACGCTGATACCGAATACCCTGCTTAATCTCATCACGAAGACCATTCTCAAACTTGATACATTTGGAAAATTCTCCATCTGCATCGTTAGTATAATGAGCATAATACTTCGCTAACTCAGTAAACTTCGAAGCATACTCACTGACAGTCTTGTTTCCCTACTTGAGTTCCAAAAACTCAATCTCCTTATTGCCTCTGATGTCCTCAGGAAAGTACCTCCTCAGAAAAGCCCTCCTGAACACTGCCCAAGTCAATGCAATACCAGCTTCTTCCATTTCAGTTATGGTAGCAACCCACCAGTCATCAGCTTCCTCTGCTAACATGTGAGTTCCGTATCTCACCTTTAGCCCTTCAGCACAGTCAATTACTCTGAAGATCCTCTCGATCTCCTTCAACCACTTCTGAGCACCTTCGGGATCATGTGCACCCTTGAACAACGGAGGATTATTCCTCTGAAAATTCCCTAATTGTCGGTCAGCACCAATCACAGCTCCCTGCTGGTTCCCTCCGAGTACTCCAGCCAACATTCCCAATGCTTCAGCAATAGCATCATCGTTTCTTCCATTACCTCTTCCGGCCATTGTTCTGTAACATTACTGATCTGACCTGATCAGACTTGGACCGTCACAGCTGGCTCCGAGCTGAAGTTTTGAACGAGGTGGGGGGGGGGGGTACCTGCAAGATACTCCGATGCTGAAGTAAGTAAGAGCACGAGCAGGTAATAGTAAGTATGGGTAGAATGATGAATACCTGACCCTCTGGAAATAGAGGGTATTTATAGCCTCCAGCGCTGGGCCAAGGTTCCTTCATTGGGCCGGGCAGGTTTGGCCCAATGGAGGAACTGCCAGGTTCTACGTGCGTAGTGGGGACCCGCACGTGGTCCCCTCCTTGGATGTTCTGCGTGAAGTGCGGGCGGACAGAGACGCGGTCTTTTTGGAGTCCCATGAGAGTGCAGTGGACTGAGTCTGCCCTAAGAGGGGTGCTCGGGGTGAGGTCGAGCTGGACAGTAGGCGGTCGAGCAAGTAGCCCCAGGGAGCACGTCGGGCACGACTGTGACCCTTTGGTCGGCGTGGCCCCTAGCAAGTTCGTTTGGATTGGGCCTTATCAATGCTATTGGGCCAGTCGGGCCCAGTCCAGAACAGGAGCCCCCCAAGTCGTGGTTCCTTGGGTTAGGAGCCATGGCTTGATCTTAGGTTGCTTCCGTTTCAAGGCCTCGTGCCCGGGTCAGAGACGCAGCTCCTCGAGGGCTTCCCCGTATCGTGCTCGAATACAAGTCCTTCGCGGGGAATGCTTGGGGATTCCTCAACGGCGCGCGTCTGTCGAGCACGCGAGGTATCTTTTGGGAACTGTGCCACCACCCTATGAGGATAGGGTCATTATTACCTATGGGATCCGTGCGTCGAGGAGAGAAACTCTGTGTTTGCCCGGGGTGACGTTTGGTATTCCACGTCATCACTATAAATAGGATCTTTGGGCCCCATAACGCGTTACTACTCTTCGCGCTTCTGCTGCTGTTGTTTTTCCAGATTCTCATAGCATCGCCGCGATCTCCGTCACCGATTCCTTACCTCCATTGCCGAATCTACTCCTTGATTCCAAGTAAGTGACTTATCTTCTCTGTTTTTCTGTTGTGATGCATGATTTTCATCGGTTTTAGACGTTTTAGAGGCTGTGCGCGTGGGACAAGCCCGGTAAATTCATGTTTAGCCCGAGAAATTCATGCTTAGGGTCGGCAAACACATGCTCGTGACCGATAGATGCATGGTTTAGATTATAATCTGCAGTGCTGCCCGGGGTCTTCATGATCCAGGGCGCCTAATTCACGATCGTGCCCGGTATGCTCATGGCTCTGGCTTTAGGCTTTATGATGTTACTCGCCATGTTCATACCCCGGGTCGGCGTATTGATGAGTGACCGCGTTATCGGTTTGTTTAGGCGGCTTGCAGAAGGGCCCGTCGAGGTATCTGGAAGTCGGGGAGGCGACTGCTATTTTTTATTTCAAACCAACTGTGGTCGTGCATAGAGCGACGTGGTTTGTCGCGCACTCCATCTTGTCCGTTACGATGAGCGTATGGTTTCGTGCCCAATTGACTGGTTTCCCGTGCTCTGTAGGTAACTATGGCGGACGAGCCGTGCTCTTCTGGACGCCCCGAAAGGGAGGAACAAAGTGCCGATGAGGCTGTGAGTTTGATCGACACCGTAGAAGACCCTCTGTTGGACTGGGTGGGTGCCGAGCCTAGAGGAATCGCCTCGGTCTATAGTCGGCGTAGCCGAAAGCCATACGCTGTCCTTGAGGCGAGCCACGGCCAGCCTGGTTTTCAAAAGAATTTCGTCGTTACGCGATTGACCTCCACTGCTCGGATTTGCTCGGTGTACCCCGAGTACAGTTTCCCCATGTACGAAATTGCATTCAAAGACCTTGGGTTGCAGCTGCCCTTCAGCGACTTTCAGGCGGGGGTCTTCGCCCATTTGGGGCTGGCCCCGTCGCAGCTACACCCGAACTCGCTTGCCTTTATCTGGGCGTTTGAGCTGGCCTGTCGTTTTCTGAGGATCGGGGCGACTATACCTCTCTTCTTCAGAATCTTCCATCTGCAGCGCCAGTCCCGGGGAGGAAAGCACAGCTGGGTCTCCCTGAAACAGTCGAAGAGACTGTTCAAGATGTACATGGACTCCGTGCGGGGTTTTAAAGACAAGTGGTATGTCGTGAGGCCGGTTACCACAGCCGCTTTAGAGTCCCTGTACCAGGAGGAAGCGCCGATAAGCGACGATGACGGGTAGGCACTTTTAGACAACGACGGGTATCCGGTGTTGGGACGCACGACCAAGTTCCCCGTGCATTAGATTTCTAGGCATTACGAGCACGGAACTGGATATTATCATACTTCTGCGGGCGACATGGGTTCCGAGGATGAGAAAGCTTATGACACTCTTTGTCGGTACGTTGATAGCTTCCACCCCGCCAGGTGGGCTACGAGGGAGGGGGAAGATGTCCTGGACGAGGAGGGTTATCCGACATTCGAGGCCCGACCGATCGATACTAAGGCACTCGTGGAGTGCCAGTCATTCAGGCAGGCTGCTCGTCTGCTAGGTCATTTGTTGCTTGATTTTCTTTGCTTGTCATTTGTCCGCTTATTTGCTCGACACTAACCCGGTTTTTTATTTTGTGCAGGTTCGATGGCTGGGCGACGGGAGAGACTCTTGAAGCTGTCTTGTGACCAGAAGCGGGGCAAGAGGGTGGTGAAGGCTCCCCAAGCAACGAGGATGGGCCCGCCGCATAGTCCGGGCGCTCCTCATGTGGTGAGGGTGGATTCGTCTCCTAGCTCGGGGGATGCTTCGGAAGAGACCCCAGAGGTCCAGGAGGTCGAGCCACATGTCGACCTGATACCGAGAAAAAGGAACCGGGTGGAGAGTGGGCCGGCGGTCGGCGAGGATTCCAGCGCCGTAAGGTCCTTCGGGTTGCCCCCTTGCTTCAAAGAGGAGGGTTTCTTCGAGGGGTTCCCTTTGTCCGTGACTGCCGATGAGGCTGAGGTTATCAGGAGGATGAGTAAAGAGGACCGGAGGAGGCACCTGGCCGCCAATATGGCCGGGCTGGTGAAAATGGCCGAAATGGCCGTTGTGCTGTCTGAGGAAGGGGAGCATCATGTCCGCATTGAAGAATTGGAACAGGAGAAAGCGGCCCTCACCTCGAGTTCGCGAAAGTTAAGGACTGCCCCGGAATGCTCCGAGGAGATGTTCCGAGAGCAGGCATCGCTGCTGGCTGCCGAGAGAGAGATGTTGACCCTAGAGAAGGAAAACTCGGGGAAGCTAGCCGAGGAGAGAGAGCTTCTCCATGCAGACCGGGAGCGTCTGGAGACCGACATCGGGCGCCTAACCCAACAGATCGAGGACCTGAAAGTCGCCATGCTTCCTGCCGAGGACGAGTCGGAGGATATAGCCGCTTTGAAGAGTCGATCGGAGCTGGTCGCCCATATCCGGCTCCTCGAAGCAGATTGCGTCGGTGCTATGGAGGAGGGGTTCGACTCCACGGTCAGCCAGCTTTCCTTGCTGAATCCCGGTTTGATCACTGAAGGGACGGGCTACATGTCTCAGATCGTGGATGGCGCGATCGTGCCCCCGCCCGACTCTCCTGTTGTCGATAATGATGGTTCCGAGGAAACTGAATTGTAGGATGACGGGCCTGCGTGCCTTATTGATATTTGTTTGGGGCCTGCGTGCCTGTTCGTAGTTTTTGGGCCTGCGTGCCCGTTGGTTGTACTTCCTGAACATCGCCGACCTTCTTGGTCGGTTTATTTTTATTTGCTTTGTTGACTACGGGCATTTTTGAATGAATGCTTTGTTTCAATTTTGATTGTTTGCCCGTGCTTGCGTTTTATGTATTTTGCGATATGATTGGCCCGTGTTATGTGCCCTGGTCGTGCCCGTGTATGGCTGTGACTCTGTTGGCAAACTTCGCCTAAGTCTTCCGTTCGGGCTCCATTCGATGACCCAATTTATCAGAGTGATGACCTCGAGAGGAGAGATTTGTTTTCGACCCTTTTGAAGATAGCCCGAGTTTCTTCGAGATTCTCAAGCGTGCGGAATGAGCCGCTCGTTCGGGTATATCACCCGGATCGGGGTTATTTGCCCGCGGCGTGAACTGCCCATCGCGAGCTGGGTGTTCTTCCCTACAGGTACTACGACGGTGGATCTCGGTGGAGGTGTCCACGTCGGGCACTATTGATTGGTCTCGTTTGTTGAACAATGTTGTGCGGTTTAGACGTAGGTTGGGCCTGTACCTCAGCCTCTCTACGGAGTCGGACGTATTTTCCTCGTTGACCGAGCGCGGGTGTCGACGGTCGAGGGTCCTAGGTGTCGTTGGTAGTTTTTAACTATAGTACTGCTTTAGCTTAGCAGCGTTCCAGGGTCGTGGTAATGGCTCTCCATCTAATTGCTCGAGATAGTACGCCCCGGTACCAGTGGTGCCATGGACGCGATAAGGTCCTTCCCAGTTCGCGGCCAGCTTCCCTTCGCGGGAATCCTTCTGGTTCCTTCGTAATACCAGGCTGCCGATTTCGAACTCGTGCTTGATGACCTTGTCGTTGTGGCGTAGAGCCACTCGTTGTTTTAGGGTGGCTTCGCGCAGGGCTGCCCCAGATCGGATTTCCTTGACTAAGTCGAGTTCGTCCCTTAGTGCCTCGTCGTTCATTTCCTCGTCGAGGGGGCTCTCGGTCCGTCTGGATGGTTCCATGATTTCGATCGGGATGACGGCCTCAGTCCCGTATGTTAGTCGAAATGGGGTCTCGCTGGTCGTTGAGTGGGGCGTTGTGCGGTAAGCCCACAAGACGCTGTGGAGCTCCTCGACCCATCCCCTCTTGGCTTCGCCAAGTCGACGTTTGAGTCCCCAGAGGATAACCCTATTCGCGGCCTCGGCCTGCCCGTTGGTTTGAGGGTGCTCGACCAAAGTGAAGTGTTGTTTTGTCCCCAGTTTGGTGACGAAGTCCTGGAATCCGTGGTCGGTGAATTGGGTGCCGTTGTCGGTCACCAGTGCACTCGGAATCCCAAATCTGGCGAGGATGTTTCTTTTGTAGAAGCGAAGGATATTGTGCGAGTGATCTTCGCGAGGGCCTCGGCCTCGATCCACTTCGTGAAGTAATCGACCGCCACGATTAGGAACTTATTTTGATAAGTCCCTTGCACGATGGGTCCGAGGATATCCATACCCCACCACGCGAACGACCATGGGGACGATAGTATGCTCAGCTCGTGAGGCGGGGCGAGGTGCATGTCGCCGTGTTTCTGACACTTGTCGCATTTCTTAACATGCTCCTTGGCATCCTGCTGCATCGTCGGCCAGTAATATCCTGCCCGAAGGGCTTTCCTCGCCAAGGACTTACCGCCCATGTGCTGGGCATTGATCCCTTCGTGTATCTCCCAAAGTACCTCGGGGATGGTGGATTCGTCTATGCATTTTAGAAGGGGGATGGAGAATCCCCTGCGGTACAGTTTGTGCTCGAGCACCACGTAGGAGCATGCTCTCCGTTTTGTGACGGTCGCCTCGGATTGGTTTGATGGAAGTTCGCCCTTTGTCAAGAAATTGTAGACCAGGGTCATCCAGGACGAGGCGTCTCCAATGGCGTGCACCTCGACCGGCGTCGAGGATCTTTCGATACTCGGGCATGCCAGAGATTCTTGGATGACAGATTTGTTCCCGCCTTTCCTCGTGCTCGCGAGTTTGGACAATATGTCTGCCCTTGTGTTTTGCTCGCGGGGAACGTGTGAGATTTCCGCCCGTACGAACTTTGTCATGTGTTTTTTGACCAAGTTCAAGTACTCGATGAGGTTGTCGTTTTTGGCTTGGTAATTCCCCTGGACTTGGGAGGCGACGAGTTGGGAGTCGGTGTAGATCTGTACCTCGCGGGCTCCCAGGTCCTCGGCTAACCTCAATCCTGCGAGCATGGCCTCATACTCTGCTTGATTGTTTGATGTCGGGAAGGAAAGAGCTAGGGAGTGCTCGATCACTACGCCCTCTTCATTTTCCAAAAGGATTCCTGCGCCACTTCCGGACGAGCTGGATGCTCCGTCGACGAAGATGGTCCACTTGTGTTCCTTCCCTGGGGGTGGGTCGTAAGTGGTCATCTCCACGACGAAGTCGGCCAGGGCCTGCGCTTTCAAGGCTTTCCTACTCTCGTATTGAATGTCAAATTCAGAGAGTTCCAGGGACAATTTCAACATTCTGCCCGCCATATCTGGCCGACCCAAGAGTTATCTCACTGGTTGGTCGGTACGCACAACGATCGTGTGGGCCAGAAAATAGTGTTTGAGCCTCCTCGCCGCGTTGACGAGGGCCAGGGCCACCTTTTCTATCTGTTGGTATATGCTTTCGGGCCCTTGCAAGGCTTTGCTCGTGAAGTAAACGGGTTTCTGTCCGTCAGGTGTCTCGCAGACGAGAGCCGCGCTGATGGCTTTGTTCGAAACGGCCAAGTACAAGTACAGCGGTTCTCCGTCAGCAGGTCAGGATAGCACGGGCGGTTGAGATAGGCTTTGCTTTAGGTGGCATAACGCTTGTTCGCACTCCTGATTCCATTCGAAGGCCGCTTCCTTTCGAAGGAGTTTGAAGAAGGGGAGGGCGTGCTGAGCGGATCTCGCAATGAAGCGGGACAGCGACGTGAGCATGACGTTCATGATTTATATCGACTTCTTCGACGTCGGTGTTGGGAGGTCGGAGAACGCACAGCATTTGTCGGGGTTGGCTTCGATTCCCCGTTCTGTTAGATAGAATCCAAGGAACTTTCCTGCCTTAACCCCAAACGTACATTTCTCGGGGTTGAACCTCATTTTACATTGCCTTGCTTGGGCAAAGACTGTCTTGAGGTGTGCTGCATGGTCGGTGTCTGCTCGGGACTTGACGATCATGTCGTCCATATATACCTCGAGCATGTCGCCGATCTGTTTGTTGAAAACTCTGTTCATCATGCGCTGGTAAGTTGCTCCGGCATTTTTCAGTCCGAAGGGCATTACGTTGTAGTAATAGTTGCCCGAGCTGGTCATGAATGCCATGCAGTGTTTGTCGCCCAGGGCCATCGATATTTGGTTATAGCCCGAGTAGGCGTCCATGAACGACAAAGTTTTGTAGCCGGCCGAGTTGTCGACCAGCATATCTATGTTAGGCAAGGGAAAAACATCTTTCGGGCAAGCCCGGTTGAGATCGGTATAATCAACGCACATCCTCCATTTTCCATTATTCTTTTTCACGAGTACAACATTTGACAGCCAGGTGGAATACCGGGCTTCAGAAATAAAATTTGCCTCTAGGAGGTCTTTTACAACTTTTTCAGCAGCCTCCGTTTTTTCTGGAGACTGCCTACGCCTATGTTGTACTACGGCCCTAGCGGATGGATCAATGGCGAGGTGGTGACAGGAGACCTCAGGGTCGAGTCTGGGCATCTCCGCGGCACTCCAGGCGAACAGATCAGCATTCTCGTGCAGACAGGCCATGATTTTCTTCCTAGCCAAGTCGGGGAGGTCTTTGCCAATCTTCACTCCCTTGGTCGGGTCTGTGCCGAGGGGAACGAGTTCAAAATCCCCGTCCGGTATTGGTCGGAGTTGGATTTGCTCGCTACTGGATGGCTCGTCCTGGTCGAAGCGGGTGTCCAGAGCTATGGAATCGACTTTTGGCAGAGCTTTCTGGACTTCTTCCTCGGGGGATGCTTTCCTATCGGGCTCCTATTTTGTCCTTTTTGTGGGTCTGGTCCCTATGTCGACGGTATCACGTCCCTTAGAAGCGGCGTTGAAGCACCTGCGGGCAGCGGCTAGGTCTCCTTGGATAGTGGCTACCCGCGCCCTCTTGGTGTAGAACTTCATCTTCAGGTGGACGGTCGAGGGTACCGCCGTCAGCTCTGCCAGTGTCGGTCTCCCCAAGATGCAGTTGTATAGAGACGGGCAGTTGATGACAAGGAAGCGTACTTTGACTTGTCTTATAGCCGTCCCTTCCCCGAACGTAACCAGAAGCTCGACATATCCCCAGGGTTTGGAGGTCGAGCCGTTGAAGCCTTGTAATTCTGAACCCACATATGGCGAAAGATGGGAGTCGTCCAGCTGAAGGGTCCGGAACAGTTGGCTGTACATGACGTCAACGGAACTCCATTTGTCGACCAGGATGCGATGTACATCAAAATTGGCCATTCTTGCCCTTATCAGTATGGGGATGACCGCGTTCGGGGCTCCACCGGGGAGTTCTTCCAGGTAGAAGGTAATGGGCTCTGACCTGCCCTTCACCCTTTCGAACGTCACTGTTTGCGGGGGAGCCGCGTCGACCAGTTCGTCCAGCTTCCTCTTGGCTGAATTGATGGTCAAGTCGTTGAACCCGCCGCCGTTGATGACCAGGGCGGAGGGGAAGTATTCCCACCTGCTGTGCGTTGTAAGTGGCTCTTGCAGGTGCTCGGGGAAGTCGAAATCCTCGGGCCTGGTCACAGAGAAGGCAGTTTGGATGGGCACCGACTCGTCAGATGGTCAGGCGTCTTCTTCTGGCTCCCTGGCTTCTTGGGCGTCACGACGGGGAGCGTCGCTTCGCCGGTACTGTGCGAGCCTCCCTCCCTTGATGAGGGTTTCAATGGCGTCCTTGAGGTGGACGCAATCCTCAGTCAGGTGACCATGGCTCCTATGGTACTGACAGTATTTGTTTTTGTCTGCTCCGGGCTTGGCAGGAGTAGGTCGGGGATGTTTGACACCGCCGTCCTTGAAATCGGTGCTGGCACACTCCACCAGGATGCGCTCGTGGGAAGCTGTGAGCGGAGTGTACTCGGTGAAACGTCCCGAGGGTCCTCTTTGTTCCCGGACTTCCCGGGGTCTGTCTTCTTTCCTTTTCTCCCCGGTTCGTCGAGGAGGAGGCTCTTGGCGCGAGCTGTTTTTGGGACCACGAGTCCTGGAATCTCGGACTCTGTTGGCCGCCTCCCTCTCCTCGTAGTCCATGTATGCTCGGGCCTTTTCGAGGAGGGCATCAAATGTCCGAGGTGGCTCGATACCCACAGCCTTTCTGAATTCTGTGTCGGGGAGGAGCCCTCTCTCCAGCAAGTATCTTTTCATATGGTCCATGCAGGGGACCTGTATTGCTTCCCGGTTGAAGCGGTTGATGAATTCCCTCAAGGTTTCATCTTGTCTTTGGATGATAGCCTCGAGGGCCGCCTCGGTCTTCGGATGGCGCCGAGAAGCTGTGAAGAAACTGATGAACTGGTTCTTCAGGTTCCGCCACGACGTGATTGAGCCTGGGGCGAGTCCTTTATACCAGTCCATTGCCTCCTTCTGGAGAGTCGTGGGGAATAGACGGCACTTGATGGGCCCCCCGACATTGTAATAATGAAGCATAGCCTCGAACCCATCTATGTGGTCGACCGGGTCCGCGACTCCATCGTACTCCTTCAAGTGTGGGGGCTTCTCCATGCCCGGGGGGATGGGTGCCTCCATAATAGCCTGTGACAGGGGACCGCGGGGGTCGTCCTCGTCGCTTCTCTCCGGAGATAGAGATGGGGACCTGTAATATTGTCTAGCACGACGGTCCAGATCGTGCTGAGTTTCTCTCAAGCGAGATGCTCGGCTGTTGAATTTCACGCGCCCATCCCCGGAGTGCCTTCTTTCTAGTACCGCCGGGTCGCGACTGGGTTCTCCGGCCTGAGTGATGGGCTGCCTCTCCAGGTACGGCCGTCTCTGTTTTGGCCGGGGAGATGGGCTTCGAGAGGTCTCCCTGTAGTGTCTCCGCGGGGGAGAAGGGTGTCGAGCTTCAGTCACTCGAGGAGGGGGAGTATGTGGTCTCCGATGCCTCCTCGGGGGTCTTCGCTCGTCTTCAAGCGCCTTTAATCTCTCTCCTTGGGCAAAGATGAGATAGTTCGTTTGATTAATTGCTGCGAACAACGCTTGTGTTGTGGCATCCGCCCCGGAGGGGACGGGGACTTCCTGGAACCGGGCGGCTCTGTAGTGGGCGAGGGCCGTCGGGTCGTCCTCGAGTGGTGGTGGGAGCGAGGAGGATGATGCGGTAGCCCCGTCCCTGTATGAGGAAGTTCCGGGGGCGGTTGTTGCAGGAATGGTGTTGTGGCCGGGATTGCCGGTGTTGTCAAGATGTCCGTTTTTGTCCGCCATGCCGTTATTAGTGTCGGCGACATGTACGTTCTGCTCGTCGCGAGCTTGATCAGCCATGACAGCGGTAGTTGAATTTGAGCTTTGGTCTTTGAGTTTTGTAAGACGGGGAAGCTAGTTTCCCACAGACGGCGCCACTGATCTGACCTGATCAGACTTGGACCGTCACGGCTGGCTCCGAGCTGAAGTTTTGAACGAGGTGGGGGGGGGGTACCTGCAAGACACTCCGATGCTGAAGTAAGTAAGAGCAGGCAATAGTAAGTATGGGTAGAATGATGAATACCTGACCCTCTGGAAACATAGGGTATTTATAGCCCCCAGCGCTGGGCCAAGGTTCCTTCATTGGGCCGGGCAGGTTTGGCCCAATGGAGGAACTGCCAGGTTCTACGTGCGTAGTGGGTACCCGCACGTGGTCCCCTCCCTAGATGTTCTGCGTGAAGTGCGGGCGGACAGAGACGCGGTCTTTTCGGAGTCCCGTGAGAGTGCAGTGGACTGAGTCTGCCCTAAGAGTGGTGCTCGGGGTGAGGTCGAGCTGGACAGTAGGCGGTCGAGCAAGTAGCCCCAGGGAGCACGTCGGGCATGACTGTGACCCTTTGGTCGGCGTGGCCCCCAGCAAGTCCGTTTGGATTGGGCCTTATCAATGTTATTGGGCCAGTCGGGTCCAGTCCAGAACAGGAGCCCCCCAAGTCGTGGTTCCTGGGTTAGGAGCCATGGCTTGATCTTAGGTTACTTCCGTTTCGGGGCCTCGTGCCCGGGTCAGAGACGCAGCTCCTCGAGGGCTTCCCCGTATCGTGCTCGGATACAAGTCCTTCGCGGGGAATGCTCGGGGATTCCTCAACGGCGCACGTCTGTCGAGATTCCTTCTCGGGGAGATTCCTTCTTTTTGTACTATTTGAGATGCACGTCTCAGATGAGGACCTCAATGACATCCTTGAGGTAGATACAGTCTTCCGTCACATGCCCGTGACTTTTATGAAATCGATAGTACTTGCTTTTGTCCATCCCTTGCTTGGACGGTGTTTATTGGGGGAAATGAACTCCAACTTACTTGAATTCTGTGTTCGCGCAGTCAGCCGGGATCTTCTCCCGTGGGACGTTGAGAGAAGTATAGTCATGGAAGCAACTAGGTAGGCCCTGGTAGTCTCGGGACTCTCAGGACTTTTCATCCCTCTATGTCGCGAGTCACACACGTTGTTGGTTGCCTCTTTCTCCTCGTACTAAATGTATGCTTGTGCTTTGAGAGGAGCATTCAGAGTGGCCAATGATTCGATGCCAACTGCCTTGGAAAAGTCGCTGTGAGGATGGAGCCCATGTTCGAGGAGATATTTTTACATGCCATTCATCGTGGATAATTGTACGGCCTCCTGGTTGAAACGTTCAATATATGCTCGGATGGGCTCATCCCTCGCTTGGATGATCGCCTCCAGAGATGCTTCTGATTTTGGATGTCGGCGAGACGCTGTAAAATGCCTGGAAAATTGTCTTCCCAGGTTCTTCCATGATGTCATGGACTTGTCTTGAAGGCTCTTGTACCATTCCATGGCCCCCTTCTTGAGAGTTGTAGGAAAAAGCTGACATTTGATTGCTTCATAGACTCCTCTGTAGTCGAGTAGCACGTCGATGTTTTCAATATGCTCGTCGGGGTTGGTGGTTCCTTCGTAGATCCCCAGGTGGGGAGGTTTCTCCAGAACGACAGGGATTATGGTCTCCATGATTTCTCTCGATAACGGGTCGCGGGGCTCGTCATCGTCGCTTCTATCAGAAAATGGTGATGGGAATTGTGATCCCTTCCCCGTCGAGGATTGTTGTTTCGGCGAGGAGAGGTGCTCCTTCTTTGCTTGGGTGATAGCGAGTAGTCCCGATCAAGCTAGTTGTTCTTTGTCTTCTTGGATATCGGGGAGAACCGATATTTACGGGAAGGTGTGCGACCTCATTTCTTGATGAAAGAAACCTCTTGTTTCTCCCACGCGGGGGGACGACCACGCCTTAGCGGAGATGGACTGTGGGAGTCATAATGCTAGTGTCTTTGAGATGGAGACTTTGACAGCTTCTTCTCCCAAGCCCCAATCCTCTTACTCTGCTGCAAGATTAGGATGTTAGTTTGATTGAGGGCAGCGAGCAGCGCTGCCATGGTCGGGTAAACATTTGGTGGAATAGAAGCTGGTTGGAGGACTTCTGGAAGCTCCTCGTTGGGGTTCTTGGACCTCTGGTCGACCAAGAGTTAGAGGTTGTTGCGTTTAGCATCGATCGAATCTAGGGATGTTGTCCGACCATCTCTAATATCGGGGATACCCTCTAGATGAGGAAGTTCTTGGCTCCCGTCTATCTTATGGATGGGGGAGAGTACAATCTTTCCAGAAAGATGATGGTCATCATGGTCGGCCATGATAAAAGCAGTGAAAGTATCTTTGATCTTCAGATCTGAGGAAAAGGAATACGGGGAAGATAGATTCTCACAGACGGCACCACTGATCTTACCAGTTGATCAAAACATGAAAGTGGACCGAAGGATTATGACATCTGATGGGATGGAAACCTGAGGGGAGAAGGGGGGTGTACCTGCAAGACACTCCAATTCTAAAGCCATTAGGAGCATAAAGAGATACAAGAAAGAGGTCAGGGTTTTTAGAGTGAATATTGGATACCTGGCCCTCACAAGTGTGAGGGTTTATATAATGCCCTCGGCGCGTAGTCATTGATTCCTATTTTTGGGCCTAGATATTCGGGTCTACGGAAATAGGTAACTACCAAGACTTGGTTAAAACAGGTAGTCGTGTCCGTAACTAGCCGTTTCTTCAAGCAAGAGTGAGATAATGGGAAGACGCGCCTCGAGCGCCTTCCTAGTTATCTGCTCGACGAGTAGCGAGCAAACTTGGAATTGGTTGTTGATGCGGGCAGACGCACGACCAGGGCATTGTAATCCATGATACTCCCACAGTGCGGTCGATCAAGTGTGCTCGACAGGAGATCAGAGTTTGTGGGTCAAAGGTGTTTAGGTCATACAAAGAATAAAAGCAGATTAGATCGATTCTAGTCATTAGATAAGTCTAAAACATAAATAATGATAAAATATTGCCGAAGATTTGGTCACACAATAAGATGAAAAGAACAATAATTAGAAGCATTGAAAGGCCAAGACAAATCCAAGTGAAATAATTAAGAAGGAAATATATCTAAAATATATCTATTCATTGATTTTCTTATATGTCACAATAGAACTCGTTGTAATAATAGAAGTCCGTTATGTAAGATATAATCTGAGTTTTAGCTTTAAGAACTCTTTGTAATAATAGAAGTCCGTTATGTAAGATATAATCTGAGTTTTAGCTTTAAGAACTCTTTGTAATGGTATAGTGTGAGTTTTGTTTTTTATTAAAGTCTCACATTGATTTTTTAACAAATATAATTAGTGTTTATATAGTAAATTATTCTAATTATTATTGTCATGTTATTAAATTTTTTTTTTATCTAATCATCATTGTCACATAAACAAAAAATTGGAGGAGGACCAAAAAGTTAATTTTTAAAATCGGAGGATTAAAATTTAAAAAACATCAAAATAGAGTGAACAAATATAAATTTAAGCCTTATTAAATTATAGAGATAAAGGTGTTTTAAGAAAAGAGATGGAGGCGTGGTGAGAATCAACTACGTAACTAATAATATTACATAAATTTAATTAGTTATCAAAATATAAATTTAAGCCTTATTAAATTATCAAAATTTAATTGCACTCATGGATGCTCTAAATTTTAATTTGCTAAATCAAATTTTATTTCAATCAATCAAATTTTACAATTCTTATAAGTGGCACACTCTTTTCATTTTCTCTATTGTAATTAGTATGATACTTGTGCGTTTGTATGAGTACAGGTCTGACACTTTCATTGAGTTAAGCAGAGTTCACTTAGAAAGAAAAAATAATTAAATGTTATAATATCATCTATAATAAAAAATAATTTAAATAAAACAATAATTGAATTTGTAAAAATTCTATTTTGTATTGTTAGTTTGTGCAATGAGTATAAATCAATAAAATGTAATCGTTTTAATTAAAGAAATAATGTAAAATTGAAATAGTAACAAAAACATATCATTCTCATTTTTACCATTTATACTATTTCAATTGAGTATAAAGTGAAAACACATATAATTTTTAATTAAAATATTTAGCTAAGATATATTTAATTTGTAAACTAAATAATTATATATTTAATATGTTATAAATTGAATAAACAATTAATATTAATTATTTAAAAACGAGTTTTGGATAAAAAAGAAAATAAATTTTTAATACTATTTATATCGTTTCTATTATAAAATATTGTTGTTAAGTGAATCTTCAAGGTTGAATTCAAATGGTTATTTCTCAAAACATACATATCTGCTTAAGATTCATAATAAATAAGTTCAATCTTATTTTTCACACTACAGAACCAATACAGACTCATGAGTGTCTAAAAATATTCATTGGATATTGTTCCATCCAATTATCACAACATACATAACCAATATAAAAAATCATTTAGGATAAAAGCTAATACCATTAACAAAATGAATCTTAAAATTTAATGAAACGTACTGATTAAGTTACAAAAACAACGCACACATACCAAATGAGAAATCTTAGGACATATACCTGAAAGTTAGTGTAGTTTCTCAATTGTATTTGAAATCATAAAACAGAAGCTTTCGTGCATTACAGATTGGAAGTTCATGGTACTCATACATTTTTCCATTATAGATCACACCTGGAATATCTTGTGTAGTTCTAGTCCCATTTTTAAAAGTCTAAAATTTGACCATTTTGTTGTGAAGTCCTATTTCAAGGCGGTAACAAACGAATAAAAACTCTTTAAAATTATCACTTTAAAAAAACCTGTAGTTAGACTAAATGACTAATGACTGAAGATAGTTAGTTAAATGATGTCAAAAATTCAATGTTTATATTGATATATTCTTTGACTTTCAACGACAAACACATGCATTCATTTAACCATCGAGTATATATATGATTAAAGATACAAAAAATGCAGAAACAATTGAACAATAAAGTTGAATAAATTAATGAATATATCACCTGGAAGAGTTTCCAGTTCAATTACTAAACGTCCAAAAGAGTTGAATAATAGAGTTTACATACAGACCACCAACGTCCAAGAGAAATATATAGACAACATGATAGACAAGACAATAGGTGCGTTCAATTACTAAACATGTTAGTAACATTGGTATTTACTATTTACAGCTGCTAAGTGTAAACATCACAAAAATATTTTTCCAGATCTAGAATAGGCCAAATTAGAACCTTGTATGCTGCAATTAGCAGAGGAGAATGATCTCAAAGTAGCCTTATGATGTCCAAATAAGGAAGATCGTGTTTCACATGCACATCCAAATTTTATAAAGTCAGACAAATTGAGCATAAGTTGAGCTCCATTCTAAACTATGAGCATAAGAGAGCTAATGACATCGCTCATACCCGACCGACCACAATTCTAAACCTAATCTAAACACATAACCAATGCACAAGCTGCAATTGCAAATGCCTCTGCACTTTGGACACAAAAAAATAGTCGGACGAACGGTCGGAGATAAATGTACTACTCCTTTAGATTTATTTTCAGAAAAAACATTCGCTGCAAAATACATCATATGATACACAATTTTTTAAACAAAAAAAATGTAAAAAACAAGAAATTCATGTATTTTCTTCCATGCAACAATTTAGCAGAATAAGGATGTTTGAGAGAAACAAACTCACTCTGTTAATTACCATCATAATAGCCTCATAGGTTTTGAATTTTTACAATCTGGTGATAAAATCCATCAAAGTCTCTTCCCAAACCTGCTTCAGAATACCCAGAGGCTGTAGTAAACCCCCGGAGCTGCACCCAAGTACTTTTGTTTTGGTGTTGACAAACGTCGCAAGCATTTATCAACTGTTGGAAAGAACTGGTCATATGAACCAAAATAAGTTAGCCACTACATATTGATGGGTTCGATAATAACTTGAGTGTCCTCCTTGGGAGGTCTCATGAATTTCCTTCAACATTCATGGGATACCCACTGATTGTTTGGACACCACCAGCCTCCTTTTGAACAAATGTACCCCCTCTCTAGTTGAACCCTTTGTGTGTTTCCTGACCTTCATTTATAGCCTGAATGATGCAAATTAGTTTTACATCTCAATGAACCTCATCAATAATGTTCCGAATCCTCTCCCAGACTACTTTGTGAATCATTGCATGTATTTATGCTCCTTCGCACACCCTTGGCAGGGCACCATCTCCTTTGTTCTCCAAGTCTGGCTTGTTATTTGTAAACAATATCAAATCTCGACAAAAGCGGCAATTACCATAGAAAATAGAAGAAAAAAGCATTACAGTTCCAATTCTCTATAGCATAGTGATGCCAGAGGGTTTACCAGTAAAGGTTCTTGCTATAGGAACTATAATACAGTCATAAACAGGAATTAAACACTGAGAAAATGTTTAGAACTATAATCTATTTTTCAAAAATTAGTATTTCTTATTCAACACTGAGAAAATGTATAGAACTATAATCTATTTTCGAATATGAAACTTACTTTGCTGCAGAATCAACTTTCCATTCAATACCATTCGGATCCATGCTAACAGATTGTCATCCATCATCAATTATCACAAATTTGTCTCGACATGGTGTCGAGGCCCTGCAAACATAATTTCCACATCATTATCATTAATTTCAATCAAACATGATTAAATTTTTCAATATTACACATGCCTGAGGCAGTTTGTTGATGAACTTTTTCGCATTAGCAAGTGTTATTGCCGCTGTTATCTTCTCATCAGTTGCACCTTCTTTCCCATACGCCATGTTCTCTCTGATAGTAGTAGTAAACAATATAGGCTCTTGACTAACCAACCCAATCTGATCCCTTATCCATTTAAGTTGCAAGTTCTTCAAATTCACACCACATATAAGTACTTCTCCAGCATCAAGATCATAGAATTTTTCCAATAAATTGATCACAGTAGACTTTCCACTTCCACTTTGACCCACCAAAGCAGTAGTTGTGCCACTTGGAACAAACAGTGAAAATCCAGTAAATATATGCACGTCCGACCTCGTAGGGTATCTGAAGTAAACATCTTTGAGTTCAATATCTCCCTTTATGTCCTCCAAGATTTCACCACTTCTGTCATATGCATCAAATTTCGGCTTTCTTTTAATCGTCTCAAACATTTTATACGCGGTGAGTACATAATTGATTCCCAGTGATTCCCGGTGAGTACATAATTGATTCAGGCCAGTACAGGAGTCTGATATTAGTACATAATCGTTAAGCCATTGCAGGAGTCTGAGAAGAGTACATAATCAATCAGGCCACTGCATATTATGTTTACACGCTGTTACTGTCAAATTGAACTAAAAGTGAAAGATTTGACAATAATCACATAGAGACAGTAAAGAAATTAATATTAGAAAAAATTAAGGAATTGATCACTTTCATATATCTTTCAACATTGGTAACCATCCGGACAAACAAAGAATGAAAGCAAAATTATGAATTGATTAATGTTTTTCTTTCAAACTTCTTTCATTTCACCGGTGATCTAAAATAAGCACAATATATAATATACCAATCACATTCCATGCCATATCCTTTCTTCAGGAGAACTTCAGGGAAAATATAGTCAGGTGTTCCTACTGTAGAATAGGACTGTAGCATTACAAAGAAAAATTTCAAATGCGATAAGTCTGGAGTCTTCATTGGAACATGGAAATTTTACTTTTTTTTGGAAACTTCCCAATAGAAGTCAGGACAAAAAGTCACCAGATTTGTGTATACAGTTAAAAGTTGCTATAAATAATAATATAGATATAAAATACACATAGTTTGTTAGTTAATAGGGGAAGCAATAAAAAGAATTGTTACTCTGAAAATTCATAAGGAAGAAGCAGTCATGCCTACTGATGTAAATTTGATGTGACTTACAACATTTGCCTATTTTTCTGCCAATGCAGCAGCTGCTGCTCCTGCTGGGTCCTTTTAGGAGCCATTGGTTATCCATTGCTCTGAAGGGCTCCACTTCTGTTGATTCCAGTAGAGAAGTCTTTTTCCTGAATATTACTGCAGTCCAGTGATTTACATAAATCCAAAGTCTGATAATTTCATGTGACCATGTCTATCTAAAAGCAAGTTATCAAGTTTGATATCTCTGAAAACCATATCAAATCAGAATCTCATTTTTTAACGCATAAGAAAATAATAACCATTGTTAACGAAAACATGTTCAGTATTGAAAAAAATGCAAATTAAAAGAAAAAAAACCATAACTACAATAATTTTTCAACTTAAAAGAAAAAACATACATCAACATTATTCAATTCAATCAGTTGAAAATAAAAGTAAATCTCACCAATTTAAGCTCCCCATGAAAGAGAAATGCGACATGATCCGGATCAAATCGAGACAGATTATGATGTTGAACAACGAGTTTTTTGTAATTCCTAGCGGTGTAGCATTCTGGATTAATTTCAAGAAACTTTGCGCTCAAATCCAACGCTTCTTGTGTATATATGCAACCAGATTTATCCAAATCAAACAAAAGGAAAACGAAAGAGAAGAAAGAATCAACAACATACATGCGATCGCGGTGATTAGCAAAAAACTGAGATTGAAGTGCACGAAGCTTTTCGGCTTTGGCTGATAAAACTGATTCATCTTCTTTCTTCAACGGTTTGCGAAAGGGGTCGATCGTGGAATAGTAAGAGGGAGTGGTTTTTGAATTGAAGACGAAAGTGGTAATGGAACTGTGAGAAGTGGAAAGAGATCGAAGATGAGAAGACTGATTTTTGTAACCACCGTCAGTAATGACTCATTGAACAAAATGGAAAGAAAATAAGAATTTGAAGCAAATTTTTTATGTCTCGTAAAAAAGCCATGTGTCGAAGCCAACCAAAAAAGCTATCCACATGCTATATTTTTGGAATAAAAGGATAAAATAAACTTTTTGGATATAATGACTTTTCTTATATTATAGGTATTCTCAAACGTTGCATTAACCATTGGGTTCTATGATGCCTCTACAAAATAGTACCATTACCTGCATTTCAATCCTTTCCCCTCTCATTTTTCAGAAAAACATTGCTCATACTACTTTTTCTCATTCTCTCTCAAGGCTTCCCACCATACCGCTCTCAGCCAAGCCACATTTTCTTCCTCTTTCCGTTGCTACATCCAACTTCTTAGGTAATGCTTCTCCACTGTTTCTTCCGCTTTTCCTTCCACTGAGTTCATCCTCTTCCTCTTCTTCTTCTTTCTGTTTTTCGTCACTAATTTTTTAGATTAAAGCTTGTCGATTCTTCTTCCTTTTACTCAGCTTCTGTTGGAAGTTTACATATAAAGTTTATGATTATTCTGTTTCGTTTTGCAGTTTTCATATCGTTTGGATTTCAGAAATTTGACCCAAATGAAATCATGTAGATGTTTCATAGGATTAGGGTTTCTCATTATTTCACTTATTTCTCATTAATTTATTCGATTAAATCTGAACATTTGGATCTCATGGGTTGAAATTGGAGCTGATTTTGTTGGTGAGTCTACTGGTGTTTTCACTGACAAGGATAAAGCTGCTGCTAACTTGATGGTTCATTCATTATATTGATTTATCATTCACAATTATTTTCCTTATTATTCTTAATTAGTTGTGTCATTTTTTAATGATTTCATATTGAGTGTTAAAAATTTATTTAGAATCTAATTGATTAATGATTTGGATAACGTGTGATTTGGGTTTATGGTTGTGATTAAGGTGGTGCCAAGAAAGTTGTTTTTTCTGTCCAAAGAAAGTTGTTCTTCAACATCATTCCCATCAGTACTGGAGCTCCCAAAGAATGTGTATATATTTGTAATACATGGTCTGATAGTATGATTTTTATTGCAATACTGTTGTTGTTTCTAACTATTGAATGTTGAATTTTTGTTCTATCAAGTTGTAGGAAATATTCTATTTTCTACACTCTTCACTTTTATGATATGATTCTAACTTTTTTTGTCATGCAGAGTTGAATGTAATTCTTCAATGCAATCATTACATGCCTATAGTAAGTCTTATGAAAACCTGAATGTGATAGAAACATGTATTCATACTAAATATTTTAATGCTATTCATGGAACATGTTAAACAAACCTCCATAAGATAACTTTACTGTGATTATGGCTTTTGTCTGTTTCTAATTGTCATTTTTTATTTATTTGTGATTATCTATTATGGGTCATATGTATTGTTGAACTACGTGTTTCCAATAATAGGGCTTGAGAATACATTTTTGCTTCTTTTTCTCAGCTTAAAAACAAAGCAAGATCTATGGTTCAAATATGTATATAGGGGTCTATAAGTTTTGAGTATTTTCATAAAATGATATAGGTTTTGTTGAGGATCTATTCTATGCTATGTAGCTATGTTGATAATTATATATTGAGGTTTTATGCTATGATGAGCTATGAATGATGCTATACATACTCAGATCTTATCTGTTATGCCTCCTTTCATCTAACTTGCTGCATCATTTAGTTGTACTTTCCTTTTTTCAAAAGTACATCCATAAAATATTTTCAGACATGCTTTCATTATACATCACAGTCACATGTCTATTCATTATTAGAATTTTTTACCAAGATACACCATTTTTATCGACTAAATCCTAATATACCATCTACTACATTCAATAATCCCAATCTATCCTCTTTTCAAACAAAATTTTTTTTTGCCACAACTCATCCGCCAATACAATGGCCGGAGCAGTGCAATTTTTATCCAATCCGCTGAAGCATTGGATAGATGCTGTAAATAATAGAGAGGATCCGCCCATTGGATGGGCGGAAGAGTACAAACCTAATTTTTTTTTTTAGTTTCTAAATTAAAACAAAAAACGTTATTTAAACAGCTCCGCCAATGCAATGGGCGAAAGCTATATAAAATAAAGACCATCCGCCCATCCATTGGGCGGAGCCTCTTAATTTCAAAAATTTTTTATTTAGAAAAATGATATAGTGGAAATATTGATTGAAATGTGTGATATATTGAGATTTAGTTGGTAAAAAGGATATATGTTAGTAAAAAATTCTCATTATTATAGTTCCACCTCAACATTGCCAACTCTTTAGTTTAATTGCTTTTTCAAATACTACAAGTTTGCTTATTTGAAATGTAGTATTATTTATTTAAGCCAATAGACATATTCCTTCTGTTTTTAGTTTACTAGAAACTATGTTTAAAATGTATTGCCTACTTGAAATGTAGTACTTTAAATTGGTTTTTATTTGTATTGGCCATTTAATTTCCTTAAATTAGTTAAGGCATTTGAAGTTTTAGAATGTTTGAGTTTGTTTAAATCCTGAGATAATATATTTAGCAAGTGACTAATATATTGTAATGTCTAAACTTCATTTTGGGAGAAACTAATGTTTTGAACTAGAGGTGTTTAGTGTACAGAATCTGGATTACCTCAGTTTCTTATACAATTAAGTTTATGGAAGATTCATTAGTCATGTTTGACTAACCTTGTATTTATTTAAAAAATGACTCAATCAAAATTTTTGGTAACAAGTGCATTATCAATATTGATTTTTTTCTATAAAAAAAAATTGATTTTTGTAGGAGTTTGTTTCACTAAAATCAAAAGAACATTTTCATGAAGGACTATAATATCTTTTGCCTCATACATATCAATATCTTTTATTGTATTGTGTGAATGCTAGCTAAATATGTATATTGCTGATTTCAGGAAGCAGAATGTGGTATTTATGGTGTCAATAATTCAGAATGTATATTGCTGAATTCATTAGTTCTAAAGATAAAAATAGTTTTAACTTTTTTGACTGCATTGCTCTTATAATTTACTGAGTTTATTTTTCACTAGTGTATTATGCCTAAACAATAAGTTTTATTTGTACATTGTTTAAAGACAGTTGTGACAATATTTTGAAAATAAATTATTATGTTATATAACTGGTCATTAATCCTTTGTGAACAGAAAACTAAAAGAAAGGATATGACTTTGTTGGAACTTTGGTATATAATGTTATTGATTTTGTTGGAACTTTCGTTTACAACTAGATTAGTTTAGTGGATTGTTATGTGGTTGCAAAGCATGTACGGTCTCCTTGGTTTGCGCGTGTTTATAACTTTTGGGTTATACTTGCTGTTAAACTTATTTATGTTATCAATGGACAGACTAGGAGATGAGATTTGAAAATGAAAATTAGAGCAGAATTTTTTCCCAATATGTCACATTTTTGAAATCAATTTCTCAAAATGTCACACTCTAAAAAAAATTGTCTAGAATGCCACACTCAGGAGGGGTTCACGCCATTTGAAATGGCGTGAAAGTGGGCAGCAAGGGTTCACGCCAAATCAAATGGCGTGAAAGGCCTGATAATTTTTTTTCTTCGTTTTCTTGTTTTTATGTTATTTATATTAATAGTTTTAATTATTTAATTTTATTATTAATTACAAATAATTTATAAACTATTTATTTATAAAATTAATTAATAAAATATTAATTTAAAAACTTAAATAATTATAAATTTAAAATAACTATTTAACAATTACAATTAAATAATAATTTTTTTTTATTAAATAATAAAATTTCACAATTACAATCAAAATACTAAATAAAAAAATACAGTTAAAATTTCACAATTACACTATTTAATGCTGATGATCCGGTTCGAAACAAGTACCGGTAAAACAATAACGTGGTTGCGGAGCACGATGACCAAAACCATATTGTTGTTCGGTCTCTGTTGTTGGAGGATTTTGTTGTGTTGCATCTGATGTTGGAGGATTTTCTTGACTAGGAGTTGTAGCTTGCGGAGGAGACCAAATGTTTTCCAGTAAATCATAATCACTGACGTTAAGATCTTCGCCAAAATTATATTGCGGTTGTTGTGGCGGACACATGGTTGGAAACATAATCACTGACGTCAAGATCTTCGCCAAAATTATATTGCGGTTGTTGTGGCGGACACATGGTTGGAAAATAAGGCGTTGTAGGGTTATGTTGGGAGGAGGAGGAATCGAAGTTTGTTCGCATGATGGGTGTGAATTGTGTAGTTGGCCTATTATAAATTTGTGGTTGTTGGGATTCATAAATGTAATTTGATTGGGAGTGAGATTGCGGGTATTGGGTGTTAAAGGTTTGATTTTGGTAAAAATAAGGGGCAGGAGTTTGTAGTTGAGAAAAATGTGAGGTTGTTGAGAGCCACTTGCCTGAGTAGGGACATATTGATTTTGACGAGGTCAGTGAGAAATTGTCCGTACGATGCATATCTATGTGGAAACGAGTGATACCATTGCATGTACTCATTTGACGGGTTCTCCTCTATTTGTAATTGATCTCCATCCAACGTAAACAATTCTTGATGCAACCAACAGTTTTGTTCATCAGAGTATAATGTGGTATATGCTTTTTGGCGCACTTTTATTGTTGTTATTTTATGGTGTTCAACCAGGCATCGAGGTTCTTCAGGCATCCATGGTAAATGATCAAATTGTAGTTTGACCCTATCTGCTTGATGCATTTCTACAATATGAAAACATATTATATACGTAGTTGAACAAAGTTATAGATAAAACTTCTTAGTTTAACCAAAATAAAATTCATAAATTTATAAGAAGTATTAAAGCGAACAAAAAAACCTGATCTTGAAGCATGTGATCAATCCTGCATCGGTATCCTTGTAGATGGTGGCGCGGGTTGTTTTGGTAGTCAAGTTTCTTGATGCACCACCTAAAAAGAATTTAAAATTAAACTTTATTTTAAAGTATCCTAACAATTTTAATTATAAATATAAATTTAAATTTAAATATTACCTTCTTGCGTAAGGATATGGAGCTTGAAGCGGAGCCACAGGAGATATTATAGGCATGCGTGTAAAAGCCCAAGCTTGAAGAAGTAAAACGCATCCTGGCATCTCTGTTACTTTTATGTCTACAGACTTGCACATTTCCCTATATAGATTGGCTAAAACGGAGAGGAACCCCAACTCAATTTTCCACAATCTTCCAAATCCACAACAAATTGTGTCCATTTTGAGTGTATAGTATTACCGCTTTTGTTAGGAAACAAAACTTGCCCGATAAGGAGTAAGATATAAATACGAGCATGTTTAATTTTATACTCCTCAGGTGACTCCTGGGTTGGTGGTTCATGTTGGTACATGTCTTTAAGTCATGTCAACCTCGCAGTCATTCCCTTATCACTTTGTGGTGGTTCATCCCCTAAAATAGAACTCCATGCACCACCACCTAGCTCGGATGGGCCATTTACCGCTTTACCATCTACAGGAAGCCCCAATAACATACTCACATCTTCCAATGTAATTGTGTATTCAGTGTTTGGAAGATAAAATGTATGAGTTTCGGGTCTCCACCATTTCAGTAAGGCTATAATTAACCTTGAATCGATGTGTGTGGACCCTATTGTAGATACATGGTAGAAAACAGATTGGTGAAGGTAAGGGATTATGACTGCATGTGACTTTAGAGGTTTGTGAGCACGAATTCTCCATTTTGAAATATATGTATCATTAATCTGTAATAGAAATAAGTAATATAGAAAAATATTCAACATTTCTATGCAAATTATGAATAAAACTAATATTGTAAACTCAAAAATAAATAATATGAATAATATTGAATAAATCAAAAATACTTACAACATTGATATTTTCTACTGTTCCCCTATGTTGTGTACCATACCAAAACATATTGGTCATAATTGTGAAAATGAAGAACTGATTGAAGACTTATCAAAAGAGAGTAGAGAGTGTGTAGTGAATAGAATGTAGTGTGTTTCTGGAAAAATGAGGTGAGAGTTGTTGAGTATTTATAGGAAAAAAATTCAGAGTGATGATAGTTGGTTGGTAGTTGAATAATTTAATTAATTATGGTTGGTAGGTAGTAGAGTAATTTAATTAGAGTTCGTAGGTAGTAGAGTAATTTAATGAAAGTTGAATAAATATAAATTTGTATACTTATTGAGAATATTGTAAATTACACGGTTTTGTACACAATGATAAAACTTCATTGGTTGATCTACTGAATCTGATATACAACTCAAATGGTGTTTTATTAACACCAATTCGAAAATCCTCAAACATGTTAAATACATCTGTATTTGTAACTAACTTTGTAATATGCTGCATCAACACTCCATTTTCGTTGATTGTAGCCCGGTTGAAAGATATCTCTGTAATGCTCCTATTAATATTTGTGATTTGACGTAATTGATTTTTCAAGTGAATGAGTTTAGATCTTTCCATAAGCTGTACAACCAAAGGATTAGAAAATACATTTTTATAATCAAACATAACAACTTGTGAATTATACGGAATAATGTATACTGAGCAAAGTATCAGAGTCATTTTAATCTGAAAACAGAATCGTTTAATGTTGCATTTATATGCATGGCACATATGCTATTCACGCTAGGCTGCAAGGCTTCACGCCATTTGACTTGGCGCGAGTGTACTATTCACGCCATTTGACCTGGCGACTACCAAGGGTTCACGCCATTTGAGTTGGCGCAAGTGTACACAGACCAAGGCTTCACGCCATTTGACTTGGCGACAGCATGCGCACAATAAATCCAACAAATAGCTGTTTGTTTATTAATACATGCATGCAACAAATCCAACATAGCTGTTTGTTTATTAATACCAACGTAGTTATCTCTTATTCAAACAATTGAATATTACTTCAAACACAATGCCACAAAATCATATTTCTTGTCTCTTACATTTCAATGGTAATATTTTTACCAACGAAAATATTGGAGTGGTCTTTCAAAATACGGATACACATATTTTAAATATTCATCGAAAAAGTGATTTAGCCCACTTGACAAAAAAATAGAAGAAACTTTACAACAACATGTAACTTCTATTTTTTATCAATTTCCAATAGTTAATCCAGTTGATCATAATGTCACATACAACACTGCAAAAATCGAAGACGGTGAAGATGTCCGTTCAATGCTTCAATGCCACTCAAGGTTTTGCAGTCAACAAACAATGGAGTTGTATATTTGTTTTCAACAAATGCATGAAGTATATCCAACACAATCATCACAAACTCATGCATATCAACAAAGTCAGGTCTCCCAACAAGAAGAGTTTATCCAAGCACAACATAACTAGCCAATATTTCCGGAAGAGGAAATGGGTGATGATACTGACTCCGACGATGCCAGACAAATTAATTTGTTTAGTGGGTCCAGTGACGAGTCAGGTGACGATGACAGACTGGAGGAAGAACCAACTCCTATACTTGATCTATACAACCCACCTTGTCACTTAAGAAATGTTTCATTTGAATGTGTGGAACCAATTTCAGTCTTTGAACCCTTAGACGAACGTGAGTCACGTGATGACTTAAAGGTTGGTATGACGTTTGAAAACAAAGAAGCATGTCTCCATGCAATATCTGAGTATCACATAAAAAATTATCATACTTTTAAGGTTTGTAAGTCTGATCCGACACGATATTTAATTAAATGTAAAAAGGAGGGATGCAACTTCACATCTAGAGCTTCGTTAAGGGAGGGGTGTGGTAAATGGTTATTGGCAGAATTGGAGGGCCACACACTTGCATGTCGACTGCTATATCTCAAGATCACCAAAAGCTTACCTCAAAGATGATCGCCTATAACATCAGACCTCTTGTTGACAGTGACGCGACAATCAAGGTTAGACATATTATTGCTCATATTCGTACGACTTATGGCTACACCGTGTCTTACAAAAAGGCATGGATTGCAAAGAACAAAGCAATCGAAGATATTTATGGAAATTGGAAGGCCTCTTACAACAAGCTTCCGCAGTGGTTGCTAGTCATGCAACAATTTCTCCCAGGTACCGTCATAGATCTTGAAATACTTCATGTATATTCAAATGAAGGAACACAAATTGGTGGTGTAAGAATTTTCCATCGCCTTTTTTGGGCATTTCAACCTTGTATAAGGGGTTTCGCACATTGTAAACCTATAGTGCAGGTAGATGGTACATGGATGTATGGAAAATATAGGGGAACATTGCTCCTGGATGTTGCACAAGATGGGAATGGTAACATTTTCCCAATCGCATATGCATTGGTCGAAGGTGAGACCCGGGGGCTTGGAGTTTCTTTCTGAAAAATTTGAGACTCCACGTCACACCCCAATCAGACTTATGTTTGATATCTGATTGACATGAGTCCATTAAGAGTTCCTATAATAACCCGGATAATGGCTGGAAGAACCCACCCTCGGTGCATGTGTATTGCATTAGGCACATCGCACAAAACTTCATGCGATCCATCAAGGACAAAAACCTTCGCAAGACAGTTGTTAACATGGGTAATTACTCTCTAATTTTTAACATGGCATTTCAATATATAGTTCTTTTATATTAATGTTTTTAATAGTTTTACGCAGGGTATGCAATTAATGAGTCTACATACGCATATTATCGGGAGGAGATCCGCCAAACAAACACATAGGCTTTTAATTGGATAGAGAACCTTCCAAGAGAAAAATGGTCGCGAGCTTACGACGGAGGAGCACGATGGGGTCACATGACAACCAACCTTGTTGAATCTTTGAACTCAGTATTGAAGGAAACCCGAAACCTACCTATTACATCACTTGTAAGATCAACATACTACAGGATAGGAACATTGTGGGGTAAGCGAGAAAAGGATTGGACAAAAAATTTGTCATCGGGAAAGGAATTCACAGATAACTGCATGAAAGGAATTGCAGAAGAAGTAGAAAAATCCCACAGTTATAATGTCTTGGCTTTTGACCGTGAAAGTCACTATTTCGTGGTTCAAGAGACGGTTAATAATAGGAATTTTCGGCCACTTACTCATTTCAACGTCAACCTCCAAACACGAACTTGTGACTGTGGGAGATTTCAAACTTTTCATCTGCCTTGCTCACATGCTATCGCAGCGTGTTCTCACATTAACCACGACTATACTACGTTTATTCCTGACTTGTACAGAGTTATAAACCTCTTCAAAGTTTACATACAAAGTTTCCTCGGTGTTCCCCAAGAAGATAGTTGGCCTCCATATTTGGGCGATACTCTTTTGCATGATGAAAGGATGCGACGAAACAAAAAAGGTCGCCCAAACAGTACTCGCATTAGAACTGAAATGGACACTGTTGAGAAAATAAAAAGACAATGCGGTATCTGTCAACAACCACATATGCGGAAAAAATGTCCGCATCGCCTCAACAATGCAGACCATTCTAACTAATTTTATCCATATATTGTTATTTATAACTACTTTTAAATGTATTTTTTTATTTAGTATTTTGATTGTAATTGTGAAATTTTATTATTTAATAAAAAAAAATTATTATTTAATTATAATTGTTAAATAGTTATTTTAACTTTATAATTATTTAAGTTTTTAAATTAATATTTTATAAATTAATTTTATAACTAAATAGTTTATTAAATTATTTGTAATTAATAATAAAATTAAATAATTAAAATTATTAATATAAATAACATAAAAACAAGAAAACGAAAAAAAAAATTATCAGGCCTTTCACGCCATTTGATTTGGCGTGAGCCCTTGCTGCCCACATTCGCGCCATTTCAAATGGCGTGAACCCCCCTGAGTGTGGCATTCTAGACAATTTTTTTCAGAGTGTGTCATTTTGAGAAATTGATTTAAAAAATGTGGCATATTGGGAAAAAAATTCAATTAGAGCATGGTGTGTACTTCTTTTATATTATATAAAAACCTCGTTTCTTGAAATTGCCACCAAGATGTGTACTTCATTGCATTATTAAATCAATAAGAAATCAGTCCCAATAAAGCCTACATAGTCATGTTAGCCACCCTGGTATGACCATACAAAGACTTACTATCTATATTAAGGCCTAAGTAGTACTATGTAGGGGTGTTCAAAACCAAACCGGCCCAATAGAAAACCGCAAAATTGAACCGAATCAAATTAAAACCGCAAAAAACCGCATTTGGTTCGGATGTGTTTGAGTTATTTTCTCGTGGAACCGTATGGTTCAGTTCGGTTTGCAGTTTGTATTTTACAAACCGAATCAAACCAAATAAAACCGCATTATGTTATAAAATCTTACTAACCAATATATATTTCTATAATTCTTTAGAGAAATCAACATGTATTATGTGTATATTTTATCATACTTTGTATTATATTCATTTTAATTTACAAATCCTAAAAAATAAAATATTATTCATTTATAAATACTATTTTCACAAAATATATTTTATCATATTCTTTGTATAATATTTATTTAAGAATGCAATCTTGTTGATATCATTATTTAGATTTAGATAAAATTATAATACGCAATTTTATGTATCAAATTATAAATTTATTTTGACAATTATAAATTTTTTATGGTAATATATTAACAATTAAATATAAAATTATATTTTCCTATATATTTGTATGTATGACATAATAATTATTTTTGTAAAAAACCGAAACAACCGAACCAATCCAAACCGCTTTAGTTTGGTTTGGTTTGGTTCAGATTTATTTTTAAAAGCCAACCGAACCAAACTGAACCGCATGTTTTTTTCTCTTGCGGTTCGGATGATTTTTTGCTTCAAAACCGCCCAAACCGCACCGCGAACAGCCCTACTATGTCAAGTATTTATGAGAGTAAGATTCAGAATTTCCTTTTCCGTTTTCTGAATGTCCGGTTCATGCAGTGTTGGTTTATGGTCTACTTTACAGCAGCAAGGAAATTGAACAGGTTTGGCGTAAGTACTAGCAGACACTATCCAATTTCGCCTCCGTAAAAATTAAGTTTTCAATAACTAAACTTGAAAATTTTCATTGTAGATTGGTCTGGAAGACTACACCTATCACAATTTTTTTCCTAGGGGATTGTGTTATATCTTAATTTTTGCCTCTAATACCTCTCATCATCTTATATTATCAATACATCAAGATTACATATTAGAGTTGATTCTTCCTTTCTACTTCATCATATTTTTAAATTTGCTCTTGAGGGATCACCAAACACCTTGAATTGTGTATCTTGCACATGTATTGATAATATGACATAATTGCATTCATCTCACCATCTAACCTAGGGTTTGAGGGGTGATCCTCAATCAAATGGTTCTTTAATGAATTGCAAGAGGTCAACCTTCAGGGTTAAGTCTATGATATCAAAGATTTGTGGTTCAAAGCGTTCACTCACTTTATTTAGGCCAAATGTTCCTCAAAGATGGTAGTGGCGTTCATTAAGAAGATTCATAGGCTCATGTGTTTATTTTCATGTCTTCTTCAACAAGTTTCATTGAGACTTTAGCTCCATCTTTGAGTATGCTTCGAGACAACATTATCTCAAGGCTTATTGTGATTCATCATGCTTTATTTTTGCCAAGAAAATTCAAAAGATTCAAGGTTGATTCAACAAGTTTGACATAATTGAGCAAGTGCTTGATTCAGTGATCACAAGTGCATAACTCTTTTAATTTTCAATATTTTAAGTTGGTTCTTTTTGCTATGAATTCTTATCATTATCTACAACAACCTCTCTTCACATGAAAATATTCAATTGTGTAAGAAAAATCATCAAAAGTTGAAAGGGGTTTTAAGTCATTTTGACACTCTCTAAGCTAGGGCTTGTTGACTTCCAAGGACCATATCTTGCTTTTTTTTGTTTGAGATTTTTGATTGATTCCAAAGCCATGATTCTCCTTAAAGGATCCTTAACAAGCTCTCTTCAGAAATCTAAGGTTAATTTTGGATGGAAGATCCCTAATGATTGAGAAAGATTACAAGTCTCTTTGAAAAGCTTTGAATATTAGGGGTTGACTTCAAATGATCATAACTTGATCAATTTTTATCTCCTTGAGCTCATTCTTTTTTCATAATAATCTTTGGGATGTCTACTACAATTTTGTTTCAGTGTGCAAGACTTGAAGATGCTTTGAAAGTGGTTGAAGAATTGAAAAGATTATAAATCTTTTGTGAATTTCTCTAAATTTGTTCATCATCTTTCAAAGATCATAACTCTTTCAATTTTTATGATTTTTGAGTGATCTCAGTTTTGCAATTCAATTAAAGAGGTTTACTTCATGTCATCTCCAAATATCAAGATCAAATTTTGAGTGGAAGGTCATGTAATTTTGAAGAACATTATAGGTCATTTTGAGGTCCAATACTTAGAAATTTTTCTAAGTAAAAAAATCAGTTTGTTTTTCACGATTTCAAGAGGATATAACTTTCAGCTCAATTATCCAAATAGAGTCTTTCTAAGAACATTGTAAAGATTGTGACCTTGTCTTCTAAATGCTTCAAGAATCTTGCTCTAAAGCCTCCTGAGCTGTGTGTACCATGGATTCAAAATTGATACCTTGGAATAGAAGTTTCACTTGCAATCAGATTGTAATTTCCATAATGTGGCTTCTAATGATCAAATTTGTGTACGTTTTCCACTTAAACATGTTTAACAAAGTTGCTAAGGCTGGATTAAGGGTTGAAACGCAAGAATTAGTTGTGTTTTGATGAGTTAGAAGTCACACTTTTGTCATGTTCAGGATGTGCACGATTTCACATGATTACTTATCATTCACCCTATCTCAACATCGCATTAAATTCTCTTATAAATAGAGACCTTCTCTACTTCATTTTATAGGTTTTAGAGAGTCAGAAAACCCCTGTTGAATTTTCTCCATACCTCTTAATTCTACAACTTCGAATTTGGTTTTAAAGCATTTTTCAATCCAATTTCTTTGCTCATTCTTCATCCTTGAACTTCAATGAAGCTAACAGAAGAAGAACCAAGCCTTGAAGTTCCTTAAATCGTGCTAGCCAAGTCAAGTTTCAGGAGGCTCTGAAGTTGAGCTTCAACAGGTAGATTCTTCCATCAATCCTCTCCAAACTTATCAATACAATGTAGCTCTCATCACTCTGATACTCATAACATCATTGATTTTTAACTAGAAGTGAGTTTTGATCATGAATTTTCAAATCCCTTTTCATTCTGGTTTTTTTCAAATCAACTAAGTTGTGTTTAATATAAATTTTTTGCGAGGGTACCATTGAAATCGTCTTGAAGAGACGAAGCAAATGACACCAGTCCGAGCTTCTAATTTTATATATTGAAGGACCTATAATTTGCGCGTGGCTGGAGGTTGAAGACGATGACATGTCATCTCTCAACCAATGATATGATGTCACACATTTTTTCAAAATTTGTTTTAAATAACTGATCCAGTGCGTTATTCACTAATGACCATGATATGTACAGCGCGCCATATCCATTGGATTTGATTACTAACGCATTTTGACATTGATCCAATGATCTACATCTTTTTGGTTTTATTTTTATTTTCTGATTTTATATTTTAATTGTTTTAAACTTCAAAAATTCATAAAAAAATCATTTCAAGTTCTAATATTATGAAAAAATTCTCTAAAATATTTTTGATTTTTCTCTTTTTTATTTTTATTTTTTCACAATTTTATCTTGTAATTTGGTATTTTTTAAATGATTTTTCACTTCATTTGACTTGTTTTAATTATGTAAAAATACATTTCTTGATTTTTAAATTCTAAAAATAAATTATGGAAGAATCCAATGACTTCTTGATAAATATTGATGACCTCATTTTATTTTTATTTTTGATTTTACTATTTTTCACAAACTTTGGTTTGTTTTACCTATTTCTTTAAATTTTAAAAATAATTTTTGACTTTAAAAAATTCTAAAAACATTTGTCAACACTACTTGACTCATGTTTGACTTTTGATTATTATTTTTTTTAGAATTTTATTTGGTGTTTTAACACATTGTGTATTTTACCAATTATTTCCCTTTTATTAATCATTTAAATATTGTTTTATTAAATATATTTTATTATTTTTGTTTGGTCCTGATTTGAGTGTTATTTTTGGACAAGTTCCTCAACCTCATTGGATCTTAGATGTTGATAGGTTAAAAAACAAAATCCACTAAAATGGATGAATGATGTTGAAGATATTTGAAACATTAATTTCATCTGATACATCCCCTCTATCTTCATCTTATTCCTTTCTTATTTTTATTTGTGCTACATGTTTTTGGAGAATGATCTACATATCATTTCTCTAACATATTGGTACATAGATTGCTATTGATCGATCTCAAAATAGGTGTGACTTCTATGTAAGTCAACTTACGATTGCTTAACATAACATTAAATTTGTCCCGATTCAAAAAATGATAATTCGTGGCTCAAAGCTATGTTTGCAAGTCCAAGTATGTTTAATTTGAAACCTTTGATCCAATACTTTGAAGTTCATTGTTACGAGGCTTTGATTATATCAATCCTCTAATGATCTTCATAAATTTTGGTCTAAGTGAATCATTTGAACATCGTTGATCATATGTGGTTGTTTTGAGTACTTGAAATGAATGATATACACTACAAAAATAAACGAGACATGTTGTCGAGAAGTTTTGATTTTATCAATCTTTTAATGATTTCTCAAATGCAAGCTTCAAGATGTCCATTCAACTAATCTTTAACTTCCAATCCACTGAAATTTGACTTTTCTTTGTGCTTTTACGTTATGCCTTTATTTACACCTTTATTTTTATGTACCATTTACTTTAGCATTTACATTCCATACCATTTTTTATCTTTGCTCACTTGAGCATTTATCTTTATGTAATTTTATCTTTGCTCACTTGAGTATTTATCTTTATGTCATTTTATCTTTGTTCACTTAAGCATTTAACTTTATGTCATTTTATCTTTGTTCACTTGAGTATTTTTTTTAAAGACACTTAATAATAAACTTGAACATGAAAAAACATTAAGGTTACTTGGACTATTTAGTTACTATTTTAGACTGGATAAATGGCTAGGGGGTCCAGCATGACCTCCTTCTTCAACACGGCCCGTGCGACCACGACCCAGGCTCCCACGCCCTCCGCCAGACACTATTGATCGTTTGCCCTCCTGGACCAACACTGACCTACGACAATCAACGAGCGCCTCTCAGTCTGCCCGATATAAAGTTATCTAGACAACCAGGAATAGATCAGACCGCTGTCCGTAACTTACCTCCTCCCCGAAAATAACAATTTGATCAAGTCCTGGCAATTACCTATTTTTGGGGACCCACATATCTAGGCCTAAAAATAGAGATCAATGGCCAAGCGCCATGAGCACTATATAAACCCTCACTCATGTGAGGGCTATGTATTGAATACTGACTATTCATCACTAAAACTCTAATACTTTGTTTGTATCTCTTTTTGCTTCAACAATTACTTGATCGTCAGAGTACCTTGCAATTACAACCCCCTTTTTCCTCCTCGACTTTCTAGTCTATCTGAAGATCATCATCCGACCACCTTGTAAGTTCTGATCAATCGGTAAGATCAGTGGCACCGTCTGTGGAAAACTATCTTCTCATTTCTCTGTTCCCAGATTTTGATGACCAAAGATCTTCTCCATTCATCAATCATGGTTGATCACGGTGATCACCACCTATCTGTAAAGACCGTGCTCTCCCCGGCGCGTAAGACCGACAGAATCCAAGAACATCCTCACCTCAAGGATAACTTCGGCGCCCAGGAAAGACATACTGCGTCACCGGATTCCATCGACGGTGATTGCAACACAAATCTATTATTGGACGGACAATTTCCCAAGAACCCTGTCGAAGACCAGCCGAAGATTCTACAACTGGTCCCTGTTTCGCAGAACACTGACCCAACCATAGCAACACTGATAGTTGCCCTTAATCGAACCACTCCCTCATGCTCTAGTAGAGCAAAATGATGGGGGCTCTGGAGCTGAAACAATCAAGGTATCCCCCTAGGAGACAACGTCGACATAACTCCTTCAGCATATCACCTCCCCGAGAGGGGCGTCCTCAAAGAAAGGAAAGGCTCGACGTTTATTTCTGTAAGAAGCATGATCGATCATCTCCCAAGAAAGATAAAGAATCTCTGTTTTCCAAGAAGACGAATAACACCTGCAAAGATGATCGCAGTGGGTCATTATCACCCAGACCGAGGCGACGAGGGCGGAGCCCTTCCCCTCGTCGATATGACTACGCCTGACGAGGAAGAAACCATCACCCTCTGTCATCATTTCCAAAAGAGACCGATGACAACAAGCCCCGCGAATTGTTATCGAGAGAAATTATGGAGGCAAGACCCCCGGTCGGGCTCGAGAAGCCGCCCCCATTGGGATCCTACGACGGTACGACCAACCTGGACGACCATATAGAAGACATCAAAGCCCTACTTGATTATCGAGACATGAAGGGCGCAATCAAATGCAGGTTGTTCCCAACCATTCTGAGAAAATGTGCCATGGCTTGGTACAAAAGCGTTCCCCCTGAATCTATCACTTCTTGGAAACAACTGAGAAAGATATTTTCGAGGCACTTTACTGCCTCCCGTCGGTATCCAAAATCAGAGGCTTCACTTGAAGCGATTATCCAGGGCAGAGACGAATCTCTACGTGCACATATCGAGTGTTTCAACAAAGAAGTTGTACAAGTCTCAACGACCGATGCAATAAAGAAGTACCTTCTTAAACGAGAGCTCCATCCCCGCAGCGACTTCGCGAAGGTTGTGGGCATAAAAAATCCAACCACGCTCGACTCCCCCCTCTTCAAGGCTCAAGCGTACATTCAGTACGAGGAGAAAGAAGCAGCCAACAATGTCAGGGGTTCAAGGCACCGAGAGAGTGCCAAACCCTCGAGAAGCGACGAACCCTCGACACCCCACCAGATGGGAGAGAGAAAGCGGGAAGACAGATTTCGAGACACAAAATATTACAAGGGGCTTATTAGTAGGTTCCATGAGTGCACCCCTATGACCACTTAAAGAGAACATATTTTGTCTGAATGCGCCAACTCTGAATTTAAATAGGCTGGGGTACGCTTTCCTCGCCAAACACGCTCCAAGCCTGGAACTAACAAGAGCAAGTATTGTAGGTTCCACAAAAGCCATGGTTACAACATCGACAATTGCATCCATCTCAATGATGCGATCGAGATATTAATCTGAGACGGGCACCTCAAGTAGTACAAGAAGAAAGAGGGTGCCCGCGAGGAGGCTCTAGAAACCAAAAGCGTCAAAGAGGGGAAGAAGTTCCCCGACATCAACACAATACTGATCGCCATGAGTATCTCACGACCAGAAAATTTCTGCTTCCCAAACATGGAGAACGTCCCATTGTACTTCTCCTCTCACAGTCCCTGGCAGTCATTCCCCGTTGCGATGGTCATCTCAGGTGGGGGACTTAACAAGCATACAATGGGATACGTAAAAAGAAGTTTCAAGCAACTTATCAAAGCCAACTCTAACATGGATGCCACACTAGATAAGTTCCGAGGAGGCTCTTATACCTTCGCTTTCTACATGGAGGAACTGCCAGGTGGAGCCCCCAACTCGACTATCCCACTACTCGTGCGGTCTCGCATGGTAAACTTTGATGTTCGGCGCATACTGGTCGATCAAGGGAGCTCGGTGGACATCATGTACACCCAATTGTTTGCTACCCTACAGCTAAACGAAAGCCACCTAACCCCATACGTGGAATCAAACCTCCAGGGCTTCAATGGGGCCAATGCCAAATCTTTGGGGTATGTCGAGCTGATCGTCACCTTCGGAAGAGGGGTGACCGCCAGAGTATGTCGAGCTGATCATCACCTTCGAAAGAGGGGTGACCGCCAGAACCATCAAGACTCAGTTTCTGGTAGTGGATTGCCCGTCTCTCTATCAATGTATCTTCGGGAGGCCCACTCTGGCCAAACTGATTGCGATGTCCTTCGTCGTACACCTCAAAATGACATACTACACTACAAAGAGTTTGGTCGCCACCCTCTACGATAATGTCCAGGAAGCAAGAAGATGTTTTGAAACCTCAGCTAGGGGCCTGAGTTTCATCAACGCTCAATCCCGAACGACCAAAGGGGTCACCCTTCCCTCGAGATCCGAGGAGAATAAGCCACTACAAAGGGTCGATTTTATCGAACTCGAAGCTCAAGCACTGACCAACTTTGTGCCCAAAATGACCTCGCTCGCACCCTAGGATGGGGCGCGCTGATGGATAATTTTTGTCGACGGAACCTCCAGTTCGACAGGAAGCGGCGCATGCATTATATTGGAAAATTAAGAAGAAACCCTAATTGAGGTCTTCCTTGCATTATCCTTCCCGACCTTAAACAACCAGGCCAAATACGAGGCATTCCTAGCAGGTTTATGCCTAGCTGAAGACCTGGGAGGCGAGGAGGTAAAAATCTTCACTAACTCTCAACTCGTTGCATCCCAGGTTCAGGGAGAATATCAGGTGAAAAACTATCACCTCGCTGAGTATTGGGCCCCGGTCCAAGAAATAAAAAAGAAATTCAAATCCGCGGATGCATAATATGTTCCTCGCAAACATAACGCCCGAGCATATATCTTGTCCAAACTAGCGAGCACAAAGAGGAAAGGGGGGAACAAGTCGGTGATACAAAAAATTCTTTCTCGACCGAAAACCCAGAGACCCCCTCGACTTTTGGAGTATTCTCCATAAGAGACAACAACTGCTGGATGACCCCCATGTACGACTACCTCGTAAAAAGGAAGCTACCCGTCGACACAAAAGAAGTCGTCGTGGTCAGACGAAGAGCCTAATCCTACGTTCTGGTCAAAGGAAAATTGTATAGGAGAAGGTTTTCCATTCCCTTCCTCAAATGCGTTGACCGGAGCAAAGAGAATTGCATCCTGCTCGAGATCCATGAAGGGATAAATGACCAATATTTGGGTGGAAGATCCCTTGCCAAGAAAGCTCTGCGAGCAGGGTATTACTGGCCCACCATGCAGCATGACACAAAAGAGCACGTGAAGAAGTATGATAAATGCCAGTGGAACGGGGACATGCACTTGGCTCCCCTAAACAAGCTCAGGTCCCTCTCTTCTCCCTGGCCCTTTGCCCGGTGCATATTATACCTCCTCGGGCATTCGTGGTAGGTACCAATCAAAATAAATATTTGATAGTAGCCATCGACAACTTCACCAAATGGATAGAGGCAGAAGCATTAGCCTAAATTACCGTCCAAAACATCCTTCGCTTCTACAAAAAAATATCCTTGCTCGGGTTGATATCTCTGAAGCAATAGTCACCGACAACGGAGCCCAGTTCACAGATAAGACTTTTCAGGAATTCGTCACCAAGTTAGGCACCACCTAACATTTTGCCTTTGTCGAACGTTCCCAGAAGAATGGCCAGGCCGAGTCTGTGAACATGGTGATACTCAGGGTTCTCAAAGGAAGGTTAGACGAAACCAAGAAAAGATGGGTTGAGGAGCTACACAATGTACTCTGGGGGTATTGAACAACAGCGCACTTGTAAATTGAGGAGACTCCTTTCCAACTAACTTACGGAATAAAGACTGTCATTCCTGTAGAGATCAAAGAATCCTCCAGGCGAACCGAACTCCCCCAGATGAGGAGATGAATAATGTCGTCTTACGGTAAGAACTAGCCCTTGTCGAAGATATCCGAACAAGAGAAACCTTACGGGAGGCCTCTCTCAAACAAAAAATAGTCATGCGCTACGACATCAAAGTCGTATGACGAGAGTTCGAGATCGACAGCCTTGTCCTAAAGAGAAATCATAAAGAATCTCACGAAGGCAAGCTCGCAGCGAACTGGGAAGGCCCATATCGCATCTATGCAAAAATAGGGATCAGGGCGTACTACTTAAAAAACATACAAGGGAACAACTTTCTCTACCATGGAAAAATTAAAAGCTAAAACAATATTACAGTTAAACACTAAGCAGTCGGAGAGCTTCGTTAATAAGATAGTCTCATCCAGGCCCGAACATGCGTGCATACCTAGGTACAAGCATAACACCCAAAATAATTTGAAGGGGCGAGACTCCGCTCTTTAAGAGAGTGTGTCCTCAACCCAACATGGATAACTCGATCGAGCTCCATCGTCCCTATACCACGATGGTAAAACACCCGGCTCGCGATAGGAAGTTCACGCCGCCGAGCTCAGGTCCTCAAAATGAGACCTGAGTTTCGGCCCATGCCCGGTATTCACCCTGGCCGTTTTTCCAATTTCTCCACACTGGAAAACATACAAATCAAATGAGCAAATCTCTGCTATAAACTCTTTGCAAAATAACATACGTCTCAAGCAGACAAGAATAACAATAAACATGCAAAAACAAGTCAAATATTTGTAACAAACAACCACCATGGCCGGAAAATTAAAAGATACGACCTCTACGGCCGCTATTGTACAAATATTATAACAAAGGAGACCTTTAGCCCCCGTCCAAAGAATAACTTTATGACCACAATGGCCAAACTTGTTCAGAACTTACATAAACAGGCAAAGGCACGGAAAAACAGGATAACAATGTTACGAAACACAGGCCAGAGCGAAATAAAAAACTATCAATCATCATTCTTCAGTCTCTTCCTCGATAATGGGCGACAGTTGAGAGGGCCCCCCTGCGGGATGGACAACAAACTTTTTAAGATAGTCGAGAACTAGGATCTTTCTGGCGGCCACATATCAATTGACCCCCATCCGGGAGGTATTAAACTCGACACCAGTGTTCAAAATAAGGAGCTGCTTCAGCGTATTCTCGAAGCTCTCCTCGGAGGCAGCCTGAGCGTCATCCATCACCAGTTGAAAACGAGCAACCAGCTCAGCTCGGGTCTTCAAGTCCTTCGTATCCTCTGGCTTGTCTTCAGCGGGCACAACCTTGACAGCCAAAGTCGCCACCCTCTTCTTCAGAGCCTTCTTCTCAAGCAGCCAGACCTTGTGTTCCTCGGATAGCTTCCCCAGATCTTCCTCGGCTAGCTTCGGAGCTTTCTCCTATTTGCTTCGCCCCTTCTCAACCGCGACCAGTTTGGCCCGAAGCTTTTTCAGCTCAACTTCCTGAGAAGGGCTCCCCTCGATGTAGACGACCGCCATCTCCAGTATCCTCATCAGGCCACCGGTATCCTGCGCTAGAGTCTCCCTTATGTCTGGGCATTCCAGCCCCTCAAGGTGAAGAGACTAAGCTTGTTGGAGTTGTAGAGTGGCACCCTCGAAGAAAGCCTTCTCCAGCCAGCAGGGGGACATATCATAGTTTCCTTTCCCCTTTTCTCTGGTCAGATTAATTCTCCCCTCGACGCATGGTCTCTTCGCCTTCAAGGACACATGAGTGAAGAAAATGGAGCAATCAGCCAGACCGGAGGACGAGTCGCTCGACCCTGACTTTGGAGCGGTCCATGTACTACTCTGAACATCTTTCAACACCTTATTTGCTTTCGGCGCAAGTTTCCTAGCTATGCGTTCCTGGGCGGGATTCATGCTATCTGCAGAACAAACAACAAATCAGAGTTAGCAAACGAGGACTTAAAAATGTCGACCATATATAATTATTTAAAACATAAAGCAAATACCTAAGTATTTAATGAGGTCCTTGTTCTCGAGGAGCTCCTTAACACATATCAAACAAGGTTCATACATGATCTACCCGTCTTTATCCCTAACCGACTTTCCTCCTCGGCCCACACGCTGAACACAAGGGATTCCTGCAACGAAGGCAGTGAAAAGATCAAAGCTCCTCTGGTCATCGTCCCCGAGTTTCCCCTCCTTCCACACATAGGTATCCAGCTTACTGTCTATGTGCTTCCTGGTCCAGTGGAAGGGGAATTTGCTGACCAACTCGTTCTAATGCTCCCCTTGCTCATTTAAAATGGGAGCCCCGTCTTCGTCATACGTCGAGGCGAGCCGGAAGGCATTCAGTATAGCCCTGTCCGAGACAGGCTGAACGAGCACGTATTTATCCTTGAAAGATCGGACAAACTCCAAATAAGCTTTGAACATGTTCCGATTAGCTTGCTTCAAAGCGAACCATCCCCACTTACCGTCGACCTTGCTCCTCTAAAGGTGCAAGCAGTAGAAAAACAAAGGGATATTGGCTCCTATCCTCAAGTAATCACACACGATCTCGAATGCCTGCATGAAAGCGGTCCTGTTCGGGTGCATTTGAGAGGGAGCCAGTTGGAGATGCCTGAAAATGGCAACCTGGAAATTCGAAAAGGAAAATGGAGGCCCATCACCTGGAACACTATATCATACATCGGGATCAATTGTTTATCGTATTGCGAGCAGATTCGACCGCTCTCTCCAGGGAGCCACACCGACCAGTCTTCTGTGTCGTAGTCACCAGTCGAGTACGAAGATACATCGGTAAAAATGTTGTCCTGGTGCTCGATAAAATAGCACCCATGATCCCAAGGATCCTCCATGACCCACGTCCTTGGGTCTTCATCGTTGTTAGGCGCAAACAGGCCACTCTAATCAGCGGGGGCCATCTTTACGTCATCCCCCCTACTTGTTGATGTGACTGGTTCGACTCGTCCCTAAATACCTCCAAGATGCTCGACGTGCTACGAGTCTTGTCCGTAGAACTTTTAGAAGACCAATCAGGTTCCTCGAAGATGTCGCCTTTGAAATTATCGGTCATAGTACCTGAAAAGTAGAGGATAGAGGTGAGGTCGACATCAATGTCAAAACCACTCTTCCACCACTAATCAAGTGAAAAGGTGCTGATAAATGAGGACCACATCCCTGACCAGAACCCTCACTAAGACATCTAAACGAACAACCACTTTCTCCAACTAGACAAACTCCAGTCATCAAAACAACCTAAATCCTCAAAGGTCGTCTACGGCACGTCGTGAAAAAATACAGGGAGGATCCACGGTGGCTCAGGCGATTCTAAACTATATAACGACTGTCTACCACCAACACTCCCCGAGAACGCCCTAACAGACAGGATACTAAGCATAACCACATGTATTTCTAAGAAGAAAATCATGAAAATCTAGGCGCTAACAGCTAAATAAAAACAAAAATCCAGAATCTTACCAGTTAAAGAAGTAAGGAAGTTGAAAGGAATGGCGGAGAATAGTTAATCTTCAGAAAATAGCGGCGGTCGACAGGCGAGCAATAACGAGCAATGCGAGAGAAGAACAAAAAATACAGAATTCCCTACTCTTCTTGTACTTATAGCTAAACTCGCCCACGCATGAGAGACACACGCCTAGGAAACTGTAGGATCGTCATCATTGCACCCTAGCCCCTAGGTCATCATTGCGCCACTACGTTAACACACTACCCAAAACACACTACCTTTTTAATTTTTAAAGCTCAAATGGCCAACTAATCATCTCCCCACAACAAAGGCACAACAAGCGACACTCACGCTCCCCGTAAGAAGCACCCCATTCCACGAGCAAGTGTTAAAGTCATCACACTTGTGTCCAGAAGCAACGACTTGGGGGCTACTATTCTGGACTAGCCCAACGGCTAGGGTGGGCCCAGTCTGACCTCCTCCTTTGACACGGCTCGTGCGACCATCGCCTGGGCTCCCCCGCTCTCCGTCAGGCACCATCGATTGTTTTTCCTCCTGGACCAACACTGACCTACGACAATCGATGAACGCCTCTCAGTATGCCCGACCTCAAGTCGGCTAGACAACCAGAAACAAACAAGACCGCTTCCCATAACCTACATCCTCCTTGGAACTAATGGCTAGTTGCGGACACACCTGCCTAGTTTGACCAAGTATTAACAAATATCTATTTTGTGGACCCGCATATCTAAGCCCAAAAATAGAGACCAATGGCCAAGTTCCAGGGGAACTATATAAACTCTCACTCATGTGAGGGTCAGATATCGAATATTGACTATTCATCACTAAAATCCTAATACTTTACTTGTATCTCTTTTTGCTCCCACACTTACTTGATCGTTGGAGTGTCTTGCAGGTACAACCCCCCTTTTTCCTCCTCGACTCTCCATCCAGTCTGAAGATTATCATTCGGTCATCTTGTAGGTTCTGATCAACCGGTAAGAACAGTTATTATCCTTGGCATTGTAGAGTTGTGGATCTCTCGGACTTAGGATTAAAAGTCCTGATACTTTGGGACATTATGGCTCTGTTGTTATTTTGTATGAAATCCTTGGGGTTTACTCCAAGGGATTGGGTTGATTTTCTTTGTGTGCATGTTATTTTGATTATATGCTTTGTCTGTGATTTAGAATTTCTTTGTATACGACCGTTATTCTGCCTAATTTTTGTGAAGACTTAATTCATCTGAAGTTTGGTATTTCTCAGAGGTTGAGTATTTTTGCTTGCTTTGTTTCAATCCAAAGGATGATAATTCTACTTTGACTTCATATGTCAAGTGTTGGTTTCTTGTTGGTTAGATCATTCTTTTCCTTGGCTTTTTACTTTATGTTTTAGGATAGTTCTTTCATCTCCTCCTATCTTCTTTAACTTCAAAATCTTCTCTCTCCTTTCAAAAACTCTTCTTGTTTTCTAACTTGAACCGCTTTCATAATAAACTTGGACTTAAGTCCATGCATTTTTAAAAAATCTTTTCTTAATCAAACTTTAATCAATTTAACCATACTTTGACATTTTTTGTGAGAAGACTAAAAGCCAATTAACATCATTCAAACTATTTTGTCACTTTGAGCTTTTTACTTTAATTTTTTTTAAAAGATTAGACTCTTGTTGATTCTTGTAGTAATGCGAGTTACTATACTTCTACGATATGTAATGAAATGAGATATTATCCACTTGTGTGTTGAGTGAGACTTTATTGATTTTAAAATTCAAGTTATATCATCCACTTTGAGATGATGTAAATTCTCATTTCTCTTGATTGTGGGTAGTAAGTATGTTTTCCACTCGGATATGACGATGTCTCTTCTCTTAAAATTAACCAACACACGTGTATTTTAAAATTTTTGAGGTGAACTACGAGTACCCTGATCCCCCTATTGCACGGAAGGTGGTACGTAGACACTAAAAGTTCGTAACTATGACGGGTGTAAAAATTGTAAAAAATATTTCTTTTCTTCTCTCCACCATCTTTTTTTTATACACTTTTTATATCTAAAATACACAAATTTTCAAAAAGGTTCATGCGGAGTACCGTAGATGTTTAGGGTACTAATACCTTCCCTTTGCATAACCAACCCCCTTATCTAGTTTTTCTCCCCTCTCTTTTTGTGTTTATTCTCTATTTTCTCATTTTCTTTGGAAACAATAAAGCGCCGTGACGATTTTTTTGGGATCTGTGCGAATTAAATCAATCTAATAACTTAATCTCAATATTTTTAACGCTACACTTTGATGTCTTGGATTGATCCACCGAAAGTGTTATCCTTCAAGTGGAATGTTAACGGCTCGTTTGCAATTTTGATATCTGCTCTTCTTGGTTTTCTCTAATAGAAAGAAATAATGGTGTTTCTTTTTGACAGATAGTTTTATTTCTGATGCAGGACAACTTCTGCTACAACTCATGTTGTTTTAGGACAATTTAAGACCTGTGTCAAAGCATTGTGCCTACACCAAACCAGAAACCAGCTAATGAGGACAACAAATATTTGAGTGTAAATATTATCAACAATAACATCATTGTGTGAGTCATATAATCTATGATAGTGAGTGAGTGAATACCACAACCAAATTATTCAAACATTTGTTTTACATTCTTTAGTTGGGAAAGTCAGGTCCAATTATATTTTGCAGCAACTTTTTTCTATAGACAAATCAAACAGTATTTAATCATTGAAAATTGTTAAAAGATTATTTGAGTGACCTTTTCTAAAGGTTCCATTATGATCTCTTAATTTAACTCAGGTATATGAACGTTTCAGGGCTTTAGGACACATCTTAGATTTGAAAAAACATGAACTGCCATAAATCACAAAATAATTTTGAAGCAACCACGATAATAGAAAGAACCATGTTAGTAGAACAATCGAGCATCACAAGTTTGATAAAGATGATTTGGTCTTGGGAATAGAGCATCACAAAATATGTTTGACAATGTTCTCACGTTTTCATATCTGTTTTAAGTGTTGGGTTAAAGAAATAATTGTTGTCTTTATGTGAAACTTGGCATAATCATATATGAATAACTCTTATCCTTCACTTGAGTGTAATACCAATTTAAATAGATTTCACTTATGCAATGAACATTGAGTGTGTAACTTTAATTATAGAAGTTAGTGGAATCCTTTTTTTATCATGTTTTATTCTAAAATTTTCTCTCTCATATTTCTCAATACATGGCAAGTGAGGTCCCCAAATTGCTCAAGGAAGTCTAAGAGTTGACTAGACAAACTCTCTCCTAAGACAATCTACCTCAAATTAGGGTTTCTATCTTCATCAAGATGTGTGAACCAAAAACTTCTCAAATTCTCACCATTGTCTTAATATGTCCTCAAGATCATCCATGTCAAGTTTCAAGCCTTGCAGAAGAAGTTTGCTCAGTCAATTGCTCAAATGCTTGAAAATCAATTGTGCTAGGTCAAAAGTCAACTGTAGCCCACATACAGTCAAACTTCAAGATTTTTGGTCAACACCCTCATTTTGAAGTATTCTCCATCATTTGATAAAGGGGTTATCATGATTTCTCGAGGATTGCTCACAATTCATCAAAATCCAAAAGTTGCTAAATTAGGGTTTTGTAGGAAAAGTCAACTCAACTTTGACCAAGTATAACTTTCTCATACTTTATCAGAAATGATCCATCTAAAGCTCATTTTTAATAGGATGCAATACCCTACAATTCATCTTCATCTCCCAAGTTCATAATATGCACTCACAAAAAGATATGAATTTTGACATTATAGGTCATTTTGAAAAGTCAACAAAAACACATTTTGGGTCAAAGCTTCATACATGAACATGGAAGACTCAATTGAGATGATACCAAAAGGTTTGCTTAGAGGACATCCTAAGATTTCTAAAAAGTCCAAGAACACCTCTCTAGGATCAAAATTGAGAGAGGTATGCTTTGGCCAAGTTGACCATTTTTGCAAAATTGTCAAAAGTCAAATGTGCTCAAATTTGCATTTTTTGCTAAATGGACCCATCTTTTTATGCTTGAACCTCAATCATAATGTGGTCCAAGACTCAAATACTTATCCACCAATTATTTTCTTCATTTTTCAATTTATTTTGATTTATCATTAATTAAAAAGTGAATTAAATCAAATAAATGATGAAAATTATCAAAGATATGATTTGATTTTTTTTGACAGGTTAGTACCAAGATATGATGAGCTTGCAAGATCAATTCGAATCAATGGCAATTGGTACAAAAAGAGCATGATTAGGCCAAATTTGGAAAGATATCATACACCATGAAAACTAAATCAAATCTTCAAAATTTGTAAAGATACTAGTGGTTTTTACAATCCTAATTCATTCTAGTACATATAGAGAGCGCAGCCAAGGCAAGAAAAAGGGTTAGAGGTCGTGCATAGCCAAGAAGAAAAACTGGAAAATTCAAGAAAAGTGGGTGATTGTTCTTGGACTTAGAGAGTGATTCAAGCCATTCTAAGGCCACCACTAGACTCCTGGACATCTCCAGAAGGGATCTCAATCAATTGCAAGCATTTTCACATCCGAAATCGTAAGTTATAGGTACCACGATTTTCCTAAAAACTTGATTTCGATTTCATTAATTTATTCATCATACGCACGTTTTGATTATATATTCTTGTTCATCATTGAGTTTGCAAGCTATTGGTATCATTTAATTGCGTTTTCAGTAAAGGAATCATGATATGCCATTGTTAGGGTTCCTTGGCTCGTTTTAGGGGTTTACAGTATAGGCAAAATTAGACCTGGATTCTGGTACCATGATACTTGTGAGGATGAGACGAGTTGATTGGTACCCTCACTTGTCATTTATCTTGCTTATATACAATTTTTGAGATGTACAGGCCTGTACCTATAACAAAGCGTCCGTAGGTAAAAGCTTGGTTTTCTAAAACGACAGTCTGGGGAAGAAGAAGCTTGCGTGGCAACATGTGATTTGTCCATTTGAATTTTCGCGCTTTTTTTTAATACATCACGTGATTTGATTATATTAATTGTTTCTATTATATGAACAAACAAACAAAGCAGCACAGATGGCAAGCAGGTACTGGGAGCGAGCATGAGGACCTGGGTTCAATCCCCAGGTCTCAACCTTTGTTTGTATTATTTTATTTCATGTGATCAGGTACACTACAGCCTCAAGCGCCCCCATATGCCATCAATATCTGGTCATCAAACACATCTCCAGCCAAGATCCAACATGCCATCATTGGAGGCCTACCATGCTCCTCAAGTCAACACATGCACCAGATCAGGTGAAGTCAAACATGCTTGGATTTGTTTGGGCCCAGAAATCATATTGGCACCCCCTCTTCAGCATTGCTACCAGGCCCATTATTCCTTTTCTTATTTTTTTCTTTATTTTATTTAATTCTTTTAATATTTCGTTTAATCCTTTTAATCAACAAATTAATCATTTTTTTTATAAAATCATAAAATCAAGACTTCATAAAAAATTAGAATTAGTTTTTTTTTATTATCAAAATTAATTTAATTTAGTTTAACTTAGGGAAATTTTAATTTGTTTTCACAAATAAAATCAAATAGAAATTAGGTTAAATTCTTGATTTAATTCTCTTCTTTTTCTCAAATAAATAAAAATAAAAAAAATAGGTTTTTAGAGTGAATCAATTTATTTTTCTTAATTTAAAATTAATTAGGACTTAGGGCTTTCTTTTTTAATTTAATTGTTTCATTATTTTCTTAAATAACAAAACATGACAAAAACTTCTTTTTTTAATGAATTGCAAATAGGTTTAGTCAAGGGTCAAAACCCTAGTCGTTTCGTATTTAATTCGCCGCGCGCTTATTATTTATTTTGACCGATATTTTGTAACTGTTCATGGTTTGTAATAGCTAATTTAGGGTTTTATTTACTGTTTAAATTCCCGGGTTTTTGGCTATGTAATTAATCCCCCTCCCCGAAGCCTTGTAATAGCATAGATTTACTTTCCCGCACTTTTAATTTCCGTAAATATTTAATTGTCTAGATGTATGCAAATAGGATTGTATGGCAAGAATGCATGACAAATTAATACGGTTAGAAAACCCTAATGTGCAAAGATAAATAACTGAAACAAATCACTCACACATATCACTCTTAGGGTATACTCTCACTTCGGTTACCTTCGGTAAACGATCATTAAGCATAGGGTGTCTTAGTGGTTGCCCTCCAGTCTAAAAAGATCAAAATGTCCCATTCGAATGTTGCCTCAGAAATGTTACCTCAGAAATGTTACCTCGAATATGATCTTAAGACTCTAGGGTTATTACTAAGGTGTCCTAACATTGCTTTAGTGATCGTACGTCCCTTTCGAATTTACCCTTACAATTCCAACGACGGTGCTACCTATTTCTTAATAGTAGGATATCGCTGTCTAAAGGAACAAGAATAGAAACAATCTTTTTTTGAGTAGGTAGATGCTAGTAGGTACTTTCTCAAATCAAAACTTTTCACACTTACACTTTTCAAACAAACTTTCAAAACAACTTCGTCACACCTTTGAGGACTGATACAAGGGTTATCACAAAGTCAAACATTTCAAAAACAAAGCACATACACAAGTAATTTTAAAAAGATGAGCAAGTACCTAAAAGCCCATAGAAAATCATGGATAGAAAGGGTGCTAACACCTTCCCTTTCTATAATCTACCCCCCGTACTCAGAATATCTTGAAAAGGATTTTTTATGTACTTTTTTCCTTTTTGATTAGATGAAATAAAAGTCGGCGGCGACTCTTGCTTACCGCGAGATTTTGCGAACACAAAATGCAAAATGCAAACCAGTATTAAATAGTCGGTTCTGCCACCGTATCATAGAACTGGCGACTCTGCTGGGGATGAATTAAGTGGGGTATACCTTAGGATCTAGTTCATCATATTTGCTTCTCTTGATTGCTTTGTTTGCTTTATTTTTAAGGGTTTTTGTTTGGGGTTACTATAGATCCTACACCAGGATCTGGGGAATACCTTTTAGGTAAGTAGAAATAGACTGTGAGGGAACTGTACGACATAGACCGATACGGTTGAAGCAGTAGCTATGTTGGTGTGGCACTTTGGTTGGTACCGGTATCCCTTGTGGAGAAACGAGGAGAATACGGGGCCGCTGCGTGGTGTCATTAAGCATCAACTGACCTTAGAACCTTTAATTTCCCAACTTGGCCATTAGAAAGTAGTGAGATAGCCGACCTCGGTGTAGAGCTGAGAACTGGTTGATACTCGATGCTACACTCATTGAGATCATACTCTCAGAATAATTTCGGCTGTAAGAAAAGATTGCGTATGCTGAAACCATGACCGATGGAGGATGGTCATTGATATTGAGATCCTCTAGAACCCGATTACTTTTCTATGACAGGTTGAACCAACTTAACTTCAAGAGGGTATTACCTTTGACCTCATGCAAGCCTTAAACCTAAGGGCTTTGTGTGATTTGACTGTGTTTGCAATATTTGTGTTTGCTATACCTGTGGTTTATCATGACATCATGCATCATAACATGGCATTCATGTTTCATTACACTAACCATTTCAAAGACCAAGGGAATTTATCTTTGTTCTATTTTGCAGATCATGGCTTCCGTGCATAGAAATACCATCCGAATCAGCTTTGTGCAGATGCCTGCCCAACTTAAAGAGCTAGCATCAAGAGTTTCCGAAAATTCTACTTTCATTAAGAGACACGGTCAACTTCTCAGCCTGGTTACTTCAAACTTTGATGAACAGATGGTGAGCGTACTATTTCAGTTCTTCGATCCCAAGCATCACTGCTTCACCTTTCCAGATTATCAGCTGGTACCCACCTTAGAAGAATTATCTCATTTATTGGGCATATCCATTCTTGAACAGGTACCCTTCATAGGTATGGAAGAAGTTCCTAGGCCAGATGACATTGCTTCAGCTTTTCATTTAAAACGGGCCGATGTGGTATCCAATTGGGAAACTCGAAGCGAAATCGAGGGTTTTTTAGCCAAATTTCTGATAGACCAGGCTCAGTTGTTTTGGGATGATTTGGGTTTTCAGGCTTTTGAGGATGTCTTGGCTCTTCTTATCTATGGTTTAGTTCTCTTCCCTAATCCGGACTCCTTTGTAGATGTGAATGCTGTCAAGATTTTCCTTTCTTGCAATCCTGTGCCTACCTTGCTTGGAGATATCTCGCATGCTCTCTATACTCGTACCATGAGGAGAAGAGAGACTCTTATGTGCTGCATGCCGTTTCTGTCGAGGTGGTTTATTTCTCACCTCCCTAAGTCTGTGCTGAAGAACGAAGAAGGTTTGGGTTGGTCGCACAGAATAATATCACTTGCTCATACAAATATTATTTGGTGTTCCCGGGCTATGGAAGACACTGCTGTTATTGACCGCTGTGGGGGGGGGGGGGGTACCCTAATGTCCCATTACTTGGTATTAGAGGGGGTATAACTTACAATCCTTGTTTACCTTTGCGACAATTTGGTCGTGCTCGAAAGGATGGTCCCCATGAGTTACTTCTCGAGGATATTGTATTCGACTATAAGGAGGATGTTAAGGAGCATCACCGGAGGTTCATACGGGCTTGGGGCATGGTAAACAGATCTGACCCCAAAGAGTTGGGACCGAAGACTTCCCTTCCTATGCAGCCTTATCTCCAATGGGTCCGAGCTCGTGCCTAGAAGCTTATGATGCCTTATGAGGTCTTATTACCAGTAATTGTGGAGCCCACTAATGAATAAGGAATTCCTTACACGGTTCTCTATCCTTACATGCCCACTGATCTTGGGGAGTTACAGAGGTCTTGGATTCAGCTGAAGAATGAGCGGGATACTTACCGGGAGCAGTTCCATGAGCAAGAGAGGAAGGTTTTAAAGCTCACCAGGAAGCTCGAGGAAGAAAGAGTGATCAATGACTATATCAACACAAAGAGGAAGCGTCCATGGGATTTTTTATTATGATTTTCTAGTTTTAGATTTGTTTTATTTACTTCTTTGTAACGCCTTAAAAGGCATTTTGAACCTTTCAAATTTAAGCTAATAAAGTTTTGTTTATTTTTGGTTGGAAAATTTAAATCTCCCAAAGTCTTTGAAATCATTACATGCGCATCCCATTATCATACACATCATTACAGGTACCCCTACAGGTTTCTCATCTTCTTCGCTGTTTATTATAGCAGAAATATCTTCCGATCAAGCCATCAAAGATCTTCAAGCGCAGAATGCCTAGTTCCATCAGATGTTCATAAATCTGGCTAAAGGGAAAGAGGATCTGAAGACCCTTATTCTGAAAGAGAAGAATAAGAAGAAGACTGGAATTCTGAATATGGGCAGAAGGTTCGGAGAAAGGTTGAAGCATCAAATTGATCTGACCTCTTCATCCAAGGACGGGGAGAACCAAGAAAGGGAAAAGGACCCTAGTCTTGTAGTTTCTGACAATGATACTGATTACAGTGATGAGCAATATCCTTCTGCTGAGGATAGGTACAAGCAGCTAGAAGACCGTCTGAGTGCTATGGAAATTCAGAAAATACCTGGTTTGGATTTCAGAGAACTGGGACTAGTATCGGGAGTGGTCATCCCTCATAAGTTCAAAGCTCCAGTTTTTGCCAAGTATGATGGCGTGTCCTACCCAAAACTCCATCTTCGCTCGTATGTCAGGAAGATTAAACCCCACACAGCTGATAGAAATTTGTGAGTGCATTTCTTTCAAGATAGTCTGTCAGGGACTTAGCTTGAATGGTTCTATCAGTTGGAGGGAGCTAATGTCCAAAACTGGGAAGATTTTGTTGCTGTTTTCTACAAGCAGTATCAGTATAATGCCGACCTTGCTCCCACTCGTACTCAACTCCAGAGTATGTCCATGGGTGTAGGTGAAGGTTTTAAAGATTATGCTAAAAAATGGAGAGACTTGGCTGGGAGAGTTCAACCCCCTTTATATGACAGGGAGTTGGTAGACATGTTTCTGGGGACGCTATCTGGTCCGTTTTTCAATCACTTGATTGGCAACTCGTCATCTGGTTTCACCAAGCTGATTTTAACTGGAGAAAGAGTAGAAGCTGGAATTCGGAGTGGTAAAATACAGAAGGATGCCTCCTCGAGTTCCACAAAGAAGCCTTTCACTGGTAAGAAGGAAGCTAGTGCAGTCTATAGCCCGAGGGGCCAAAGCATATCTGAACACCGTCAAACGGTAAATGCTGCAGTGATACCAAGACCCGCAGTTGCTCCAGAATGCAACAATCAACAAAGGATGGAAAGACCACAACAACAGTTTACCCGCATCAACATGACATTGGCTGAAGTATAACCTCACCTGCTGAAATCCAACTTGGTAACCTTAAGAGAGGCTCCCAAGAATCCAAACACTACTTCTCCCAGATACAATCCCAAAGCGCAGTGCGCCTACCATTCTGAGAGTCCTAGCTACAATACAAATGATTGTTGGGCTCTGAGAAACAAAGTACATGATCTGCTTGAAGCCAAGGAGATATAGTTCGATGCTCCAGAAAAGCCGAATGTTATAACTGCTCCCATGCCCAAACATGGTCGTGAAGTTAATGCTGTTGACACCAATTTGTTTGTGACCTCTGTTGAAGAAATTTTTACTCCTCTTATGACTGTTAAGAAGAATTTGTTGTTGGCCGATTTATTTTCGGGTTGTGGTGAAGGTTACCACATGTGTTCGATTCTACCTTCCGACTGTTGTTTGTTGAAGTCAGGTGTTCAACGCTTGATGGATAATAAAAAATTTTGTTTGAGAAGACTATGATTCCTGTTGTTCCAAATGAAGATGTTACCATTATAACCATTTCCGCCAATCCTTCCAAGGTTTCCTCGAGAAAACCTGTTAGGATTACACCTGTTCAAAGAATTTCTCCGTTAATAATCACTGTTCCTGGTCCCATCCCGTACACCTCAGATAAGGCTGTCCCATGGCATTATGGTGCTGATGTGTATTATCATGGTGTTAAGTAAGATCTGAAGAATGAAGAAGCTGATACTGATGTCAGTAATATTATCGGGACTAGTAAAGTTACCCGAAGTGGAAGGGTCTTCTCTCCCGAGATTTCCCCGAAGACTATCATCAAGCCTACTGTTATTCCAATTGCTGCTCCAACCAGCACTCCTGACATTTCTCCTGTTCCTACTCCAGTTATTACACCTGCTACTATTCCTATTCTTACTCCCGTTATCACCCCTGTTGCTGAGCCATCTGGGACTCGGGGCAAGGAAATTATAGGTGAGCCTGCCCGGACGGAGGCACCTAAGAAAATCGTTGTGGAAGCCTCTAAATAAGAAATAGAGGAAATACTGATGATTATCAAGAAGAGCGACTACAATATGGTCGAGAAGCTGGGGAAGACCCCATCAAAGATATCCATGTTGTCTCTGTTGTTGTGTTCTGAAGCCCGTGCGAAGGCTTTGATTGCATTTCTCAAAACTGCACATGTGCCGCAGGAAACTTCAGCAGATCAGTTTAAAGATTGTGTGGCCAGCCTAACTGCTGACAATGGGCTGGGTTTCTCAGATGCGGATCTGACCCCTAAGGGGAGGAATCATAATTATGCTCTGCATGTCTCGATTGTATGCAGGGGCACCACTATGGCTCATGTGCTGGTAGATACCGGGTCTTCGCTGAATGTTCTGCCGAAGAAAGCGTTGGATCGTTTGAGTTGTTAGGGTTTGACTTTAAATCCAAGTAACATTGTGGTAAGGGCTTTTGATGGATCAAATAGAATGGTGCACGGGGAGATGGACATCCCTGTCAAAGTGGGTTCTCAGACTTTTGGGTCCACCTTCTACGTAATGGACATCAGGCCATCGTATTCTTGCTTGCTGGGTCGTCCTTGGATCCATAGGGCTGGGGAAGTTACTTCCACACTCCACCAAATGCTGAAGTATCCGGTGAAGGGGAAGATTATCACATTACGAGGTGAAGAAGAATATATGGTGAGTCACCTCAATTTCTTCTGCTATGTGGAGATGGACGGGGAATTCATAGAAAATCCTTGTCAGATCTTCGAAGAGGTCCCTCAGACTTTGGCATTAACTGAAGTTACTACCGACAAACCTCCACTGAAGACGGCTTCTCTCAAGGATGCCAGGGCTGTAGTTGAAGAAGGCGGGTGTACCAATTGGGGCCAGCTCCCTGATTTTACTCACAAAACTGACAAATTTGGTTTGGGCTTTACTACAGGAGCTCAAAGGGCTGTTAGGCACGCACGGATTGGAAGACCCCCTTTGTACATCAGCAATTGGAGAGTTAATGCAATTGAGGACAGTGAAGAAGATTCAGACATCGACAACTGGATCTACCCAACAACCAACGGTGGACCGAATAACTGGACGACGAAGAACTTCATACCTGTTTCTTTTATTCTGCAGTAATTGACTTTTTTTTAAGATTTGTAATAAACAGTTTGAAACTTTATGGCCTGGTGCTTTGCCCAAGGCACTTTGGCTTTGTTTGTGAGGGCTTATTATTTGTCACTTCATATATCATTAATAAAGCATTGGACGTTTCTTGCATTACAAATTATGCGCTCTTTGTTTTTCTTTTCTGTCTCTCACTTTATCAAAACAACTATTCTCTTACACACACTCACATATCATGCTGCAAATCCATATCCACTCTGGATCCCATTGATAACAACTCTGCTACTTCCAGTTATGACTTTAAAAATCCAATCAACCAAGCCGAGGACGAAGGTGAGGATGATTGTGAGGTGCCTGGAGAACTTGCTAGACTATTACAGCAGGAAGAAAGGACCATACAGCCTCATGAAAAGCCAGTTGAATCAGTGAATTTGGGTACAGAGGAAGACATGAAAGAGGTTAAAATAGGTGCGAATCTGGAACCTAGTGTCAAACAACCTGTAATACAGATGCTACACGACTATGTTGAGATCTTCGCCTGGTCCTATGAAGACATACCTGATTTGGACACTAATATTGTGGTACATCGCATGCCGACTAAAGAAGACTGCCCTTCGGTAAAGCAGAAGGTCCGTCGTATGCGCCCTGAAATGTCAGAGAAAATCAAGGCAGAGGTCATGAAACAGTTCGACGCAGGATTATTAGCTGTCACTTCTTATCAGCAGTGGGTTGCCAACGTCGTTCCGGTACCTAAGAATGACGGTAAGGTACGGATGTGTGTGGACTACAGAGATCTGAACAGGGAAATCTCCAAGGATGACTTCCCACTTCCTCACATTGATGTTCTAGTCGACAACACCGTGCAACACAAAATCTTCTCCTTCATGGATGATTTTTCTGGCTACAACTAGATCAAGATGGCTCCTAAGGACATTGAGAAGAAAACCTTCGTTACACAGTGGGGCACCTTCTGTTACAAGGTAATGCCTTTTGGGTTGAAGAATGCTGGGGCAACTTATCAGCGGCCATGGTCACTTTTTTCCATGATATGATTCACCACGAGATCGAGGTTTATGTTGATGACATGATAGCCAGGTCCCAAACTAAGGAAGAGAACCTAGATCATCTCCAGAAACTGTTTGATAGGTTGAAGACGTACAACCTGAGGTTGAATCCGAACAAGTGCACCTTCGGGGTAAAATCTGGTAAGCTTCTGGGTTTTGTTGTCAGTGATAAGGGTATTCAGGTGGACCCTGCAAAGGTAAAGGCCATACAAGAGATGTCGACTCCCCGCACAGAGAAGGAAGTTAGAGGTTTCTTGGGACATCTGAATTACATCGCCAGGTTCATTTCACATCTGACTGCTACTTGTGAGCCAATCTTCAAGCTGCTGAAGAAAGATCAAGTGGTAAAGTGGAACAATGAATGCCAGACTACTTTCGAAATAATCAAGGAATAACTTCAAGAACCACCAATTTTGATGCCTCCAGTTGAAGGAAGACATTTTATTTTATACTTGACAGTGCTAGACAATTCAATGGGGTGTGTGATGGGGCAGCATGACGAGTCTGGTCGAAAAGAGCACGCCATTTATTACCTTAGCAAAAAGTTTACCGACTGTGAGACCCAATACTCATTGCTCGAGAAAACTTGCTGCGTTTTGGCATGGGCTGCTCGCCGACTGAGACAGTATATGCTGACTCACACTACTTTGTTGATATCAAAGATGGATCTGATCAAGTATATTTTCGAGAAGTTCGCTCTCTCCGAAAGGATAGCAAGATGGCAGATGATCTTAACCGAGTACGCCATCTAATACACAACCCAAAAAGCAATCAAGGGGAGTGTATTGGTGGATCATTTTGCACATCAGGCCGTGGATGACTACCAGTCCATGAATTTCGATTTCCCGGATGAGAATATCATGTTGGTAATTGACTGCGAAGAACCTGGACCGAATGAAGGACTCGAGGAGGAATCTCGATGGTCTATGTATTTTGATGGAGCCTCGAACGCATTGGGTAACGACATTGGAGCTGTAATTATTACTCCGGAGGGTTGTCATACTTCGTTCACCGCCCGATTATGTTTTAATGCACCAATAACATGGCGGAGTATAAAGCGTGTATCCTGGGTCTTCGAGCTGCTATTGACCTGAGGATTAAATTCTTAAGTGTATTCGGAGATTCCGCTCTGGTAATAAGTCAGATCAAAGGCGAGTGGGATACGAAACACCCGAATCTTATTCCTTACAAAGATTATGTACTGACATTTCTCCCACTCTTTGAGGAGGCAACCTTTGAACATTTCCCACGAGAAGAGAACCAGTTGGTGGACGCGCTAGCTACCATGTCTTCTATGTTCAAAGTCAGGTGGGATAATGAAGCTCCCCAGATTACCATTGAGAGGTTGGATGAACCCGCACATTGTTGTGATATTGAGACTGAAGAAGTAGCAGATAAACCCTGGTTTCACTAGGTAAAGAGGTATCTTGAGGCTCAAGAATACCCCGAGGGGGCATCTGTTAATGATAAGAAATTTTTGAGGAGGTTCACAGCGAAGTTCTTTCTTAGTAATGGGATCCTTTATAAGTGTAACCATGATTCAACCTTACTGCGGTGTGTAGACAAGAGAGAGGCAGAAAGGATCATGGCAGATTTACATGAAGGCACTTTCGGAACCCATTCTAGTGGACATACCATGGCGAAGAAAATCCTACGGGCAGGATATTACTGGTCTACTATGGAAGTAGATTGTTATCAGCACTCTCGAACCTATCATAAGTGCCAAGTCTATGCTGATAAGGTGCATGTACCTCCAGTTCCTCTAAACATCTTGACAGCTCCTTGGCCCTTTGTAATGTGGGGCATCGACATGATCGGCGAGATCAGACCTACTGCATCTAACGGGCATCGCTTCATTCTGGTAGAAATTGATTACTTTACAAAGTGGGTTGAGGCAGCTTCCTTTGCTACAGTAACCAAGAACGTCGTGGCGCGGTTTATCTGACATAATTTGATCTATCGATATGGTGTACCAGAGAGAATTATTACTGACAATGGTACAAATCTCAATAACACGATGATCACCGAGCTTTGCAAACAGTTTAAGATACAGCACCATAACTCTTCTCCCTACCGGCCGAAGATGAATGGAGTTGTCCAAGTGGATAACAAGAACATCAAAAATATTATACAGAAGATGACGGTGACATATAAAGACTCGCACGAGATGTTACCATTCGCTCTTCATGGGTACCGTACCTCAACACGGACGTCGATAGGGGCAACACCCTACTCTTTTGTATATGGCATGGAGGCAGTCCTACCCATCGAAGTCCAGATACCCTCTCTCTGGATTATGAAGGATGCGGGTTTGAACAAAGACGACTGGATCCAAACCCGACTTGATAAGCTGGATCTAATCGATGAAAATAGACTTACTGCTATCTGTCATGGTCAGACGTATCAAAAGCGAATGATCAAGGCTTTTAACAAGAAAGTCAGACGTCAAGAATATCAAGTCGGGGATCTAGTGATCAAACGCATCATACTACTGCAAGGTGATCCCAGGGGCAAATGGACCCCCACATACGAAGGGCTATTTGTGGTTAAGAAAATTTTCTCGGGAGGAGCTATGATTCTAAGTACCATGGATGGTGACGACCTTCCTCACCCTGTCAATGCAGACATAGTGAAAATATACTACGCATAATCAAAGACCCGCTAGGTTGATTGTCCTAGGCAAAAACAAGGGCTTCCCGGCAAACCAAAAGGGTTCGGGCAAAAGTAAGGGATGAAAATGAAAAAAAAATTGTACACCCGGCATGTCGAAAACCTGAAAAGGCGACTTGGGAAAAAAGGGTATCCTGGTGGACTGAAAACCCGAAAGGGCAGTCCAGGAAAAAGTAGGGATCAAAGCGTAACACTATGTCTCATTAGATCATCTTGCAACCAGACTCTGGTATCGACTATCAAGCTCAGACGGCTCCAATCAATCTGATCCACCTTCGGCCAAGTAGCAAAGTGATGAGACGCTTGAAGATATAAAGGCAATAGAAGAGTTGGAACCCGATGGGATTGTTTCACATAGCTGTTTTTCTTTCTTTAACACAAATTGTAATTTCTATCTTTCGGCGGTGTTCTCTTACTAGGACGTTAGCCTCTTGTACAAAACGCCTATTACAGGCCAACTTCAAAATCAATACAAGTCATTTTCACAAAGCTTTAATTTGTTTTCTTTTTCCTGTTTTATTTTACACGAACGTCCAATGATTCATTTTTGATATATGCATTTGAAAATAATTGCTACTCAGAAATATTTACATGAGAAACAAAAGACGATTACTCGTAATTCCAGAAACAGGGACAAACAAGAAGTGCCCAAACCTTACAGTTACTCAGCCCATCAGGTACTGGGATAGGGCCAGCTTGAGAACATGAGCAGTGGTACATACACTCCCCACAGAGTAAAAAGTATCCAAGGACAGTGACGTTAGCTTTCCCGAACAGGACATAACTCTCCCCAGCCGAGGTTCACAATCGCGAGTGAGTCAGTTAAATTCTTCCCCAAGCAAAGTTTATCTCTTTCACAAGCAGAAATTCAATCTCCAACAGAATTCATTATCACCAGCAACAAAAATTTATCCCCGGTGGAGTTTATTTCTCCAAATCAATAACACAGTATCTCCTCTTCAACAAAGTTATTTTCCCGTAGAGTGGTTCTCAAATAGGGTCTCTCCTCAGCAGAATATCTGTAAACAAGGGGAAAATCCCCAACATAGTCATCTTTGTTCACCATCCCCAACAGAAGTAGAGGAACCATGGTTTTTTTACAACAGTCAAGAATACCATTTCTCATACTCTCCAAACAGCAGTAAGGGATTTATTTTCCCGGACTCAGATTATTACGTCAGCATTTCATGTTCATACATCATGACATGTGCATACATTACATATAACATAATCTCAGTTATTTTGAGAACCTCATCACAATGCATCTCATGCACCGCACATAACTAACCCTGTATTTCTTTCAGGAAAGATAGTTATTATCAACAATTTCCAGCAGGTCCATGATCAACACTCGAAGCTAAACAGAGTAATCATCAGTGAGAAAAATGCAACCTTACCCAGGTTCCTTCTCAAGCCCTACTATCCAGGCTTTCATCTCGAAGTAACATTACTATCTAGGTTCTTTCTCACAGCCCTACTATCCAGGCTTTCATATCAAAGTAACCCTACTATCCAGGTTCCTTATCACAGCCCTACTATCCAAGCTTTCATATCGAAGTAACCCTATTATCCAGGTTCCTTCTCAAAACCCTACTATCCAGGCTTTCATATCAAAGTAACCCTACTATCCAAGTTCTTTCTCACAGCCCTACTATCCAGGATTTCATATCGAAGTAACCCTACTATCCAGGTTCCTTCTCACAGCCCTACTATCCAGGCTTTCATATCGAAGTAACCCTACCATCCAGGTTCCTTCTCACAGCCCTACTATCCAGGCTTTCATATCGAAGTAATCCTACTATCCAGGTCCCTTCTTACAACCCTACTATCTAGGTCCCTTCTCACAACCCTACTATCCAGGCTTTCATCTCGAAGTAACCTTACTATCTAGGTTCCTTCTCATAACCTTACTATCCGGGTTCTTCCTCTCTTATCCCTATACAGCAGTCCACATCACTGTAAGACCAGGACCCGATCAAACACAATTGATTTCACATTTCCCCAGAAAGTCGTGGTGCAACATATACCCTGACCAAACACACAATTCACTTCCGCTTCCCAAATCGGAATTATTCCCCAGTAGAATAAAAGATAACTGAAGCTCCTAAAACTCTATTTCTCTCAAGACAGAGACCAGCATTCCCCAGCGAAGTCCTCCTTAACAACAGGTATACGGGTTCTCGCAAAGGAATCTCTTATGCGATTTAAACCTCTTCGGATGGCATCTTTAAGCCCATATCCGAAAATTCTCTAGCAACTACCAAATGGAATCTATAAGCCCATTCTCGATATCACAAGTCAAGTGCCACTTCATGCGAGTGCAAATTTCTGGGCACTCTAGTGTTCAATCCTCTTCCATCTTCAGATCACGAAAGGCAGAGCAACCAATCTACATCCTCAGGTTTAAGAAGGTTGAACAAGGGCAGCTGTTGTACCCCAAAATTTTCCCTCTCATATTTCTCAATACATGGCAAGTGAGATCCCCAAATTGCTCAAGGAAGTCCAAGAGTTGACCAGACAAACTCTCTCCTAAGACAGTCTACCTCAAATTAGGGTTTCTATCTTCATCAAGATGTGTGAACCACAAAGGTATCAAATTCTCACCATTGTCTTAATATGTCCTCAAGATCATCCATGTCAAGTTTCAAGCCTTGCAGAAGAAGTTTGCTCAGTCAATTGTTCAAATGCCTAAAAATCAACAGTGCTAGGTCAAAAGTCAACTGTGGCCCACATACAGTCAAACTTCAAGATTTTTGGTCAACATCCTCATTTTGAAGCATTCTCCATCATTTGATCAAGGTTTAATCATTATTCCTCAAGGATTGCTCACAATTCATCAAAACCCAAAAGTTGCTAAATTAGAGTTTTGTAGGAAAAGTCAACTCAACTTTGACCAAGCATAACTTTCTCATACTTTATCAAAAATGACCCATCCAAATCTCATTTTGAAGAGGATGCAATTACCTAAAATTCATATTCAGCTCCCAAGTTCATAATATGCACTCACAAAAAGATATGAATTTTGACATTATAGGTCATTTTGAAAAGTCAACAAAAACACCTTTTAGGTCAAAGCTTCATACATGAACATGGAAGACTCAATTGAGATTACACTAAAAGGGTTGCTTAGAGGACATCCTAAGATTTCTAAAAAGTCCAAGAACACCTCTCTAGGGTCAAAATGGAGAGAGTTATGCTTTGGCCAAGTTGACCATTTTTGCAAAATTGCCAAAAGTCAAATGTGCTCAAATTTGCATTTTTTTGCTAAATGGGCCCAACTTTTTATGCTTGAACCTCAATCATAATATGGTCCAAGACTCAAATACTTATCCACCAATTATTTGCTTCATTTTTCAATTTATTTTGATTTTTCATTAATTAAAAAGTGAATTAAATCAAATAAATGATGAAAATTATCAAAGATATGATTTGATTTGTTTGTTTGACAGGTTAGCAACCAAGATATGATGAGCTTGCAAGATCAATTCGAATCAATGGAAATTGGTACAAAAAGAGCATGATTAGGCCAAATTTGGAAAGATATCATACACCATGAAAACTAAATCAAATCTTCAAAATTTGTAAAGATACTAGTGGTTTTTATAACCCTAATTCATTCTAGTACATATAGAGAACGCAACCAAGGCAAGAAAAAGGGTTAGAGGTCGTGCATAGCCAAGAAGAAAAACTGAAAAATTCAAGAAAAGTGGGTGATCATTCTTGGACTTAGAGAGTGATTCAAGCCATTCTAAGGCCACCAATAGACTCCTGGACATCTCCAGAAGGGATCTCAATCAATTGCAAGCATTTTCACATCTGAAATTGTAAGTTACAGGTACCACGGTTTGCCTAAAAACTTGATTTCGATTTCATTGATTTACTCATCATACGTACATTTTGATTATATATTCTTTTTCATCATTGAGTTTGCAAGCTATTGGTATCATTTAATTGCGTTTTCAGTACAAGAATCATGGTATGCCATTGTTAGGGTTCCTTAGCTCGTTTTAGGGGTTTGCAGTATAGGCAAAATTAGACCTGAATTCTAGTACCATGATACTCGTGAGGATGAGACGAGTTGATTGGTACCCTCACTTGTCATTTATCTTGCTTATATACAATTTTTGAGATGCACATGCATGTACCTACACCAAAGCGTCCGTAGGTAAAAGCTTGGTTTTCTAAAACGACAGTCTGGGGAAGAAGCAGCTTGCGTGGCAACGTGTGATTTGTCCGTTTGAATTTTCGCGCTTTTTTTTAATACATCATGTTATTTGATTATATTAATTGTTTCTATTATATGTACAAATAAATAAAGCAGCACAGATGGCAAGCAGGTCCTGGGAGCGAGCATGAGGACATGGGTTCGATCCCCAGGTCTCAACCTTTGTTTGTATTATTTTGTTTCATGTGATCAGGTACACTGCAGCCTCAAGTGCCCACCATATGCCATCAATATCTTGTCATCAAACACATCTCCAGCCAAGATCCAACATGCCATTATTGGAGGCCTACCATGCTCCTCAAGTCAACACATGCACCAGATCAGGCGAAGTCAAACAGGCTTGGATTTGTTTGGGCCCAAAAATCATATTGGCACCCCCTCTTCAGCATTGCTACCAGGCCCATTATTCCTTTTCTTATTTTTTCTTTATTTTATTTAATTCTTTTAATATTTCTTTTAATCATTTTAATTAACAAATTAATCATTTTTTTATAAAATCATAAAATCAAGACTTCATAAAAAATTAGAATTAGTTTTTTTTTTGTTATCAAAATTAATTTAATTTAGTTTAACTTAGGGAATTTTTAATTTGTTTTCACAAATAAAATCAAATAGAAATTAGGTTAAATTATTGATTTAATTCTCTTCTTTTTCTCAAATAAATAAAAATACAAAAATAGGTTTTTAGAGTGAATCAATTTATTTTTCTTAATTTAAAATTAATTAGGACTCAGGGCTTTCTTTTTAATTTAATTGTTTCATTATTTTCTTAAATAAAAAAACATGACAAAACATCTTTTTTTAATCAATCACAAATAGGTTTAGTCAAGGGTCAAAACCCTAGTCGTTTCGTATTTAATTCGCCGCGCGCTTATTATTTATTTTGACCGATATTTTGTAACTGTTCATGGTTTGTAATAGCTAATTTAGGGTTTTATTTACTGTTTAAATTCCCGGGTTTTTGGCTATGTAATTAATCCCCCTCCCCGAAGCCTTGTAATAGCGTAGATTTACTTTCCCGCACTTTTAAGTCCCGTAAATATTTAACTGTCTAGATGTATGCAAATAGGATTGTATGGCAAGAATGCATGACAAATTAATACGGTTAGAAAGCCCTAATGTGCAAAGATAAATAACTGAAACAAATCACTCGCACATATCACTCTTAGGGTATACTCTCACTTCATATGCCTTCGGTAAACAATCATTAAGCATAAGGTGTCTTAGTGGTTGCCCTCTAGTCTAAAAAGATCAAAATGTCCCATTCGAATGTTGCCTCAGAAATGTTGCCTCAGAAATGTTGCCTCGGAAATGTTGCCTCGAATATGATCTTAAGACTCTAGGGTTATTACTAAGGTGTCCTAACATTGCTTTAGTGATCGTACGTCCCTTTTGAATTGACCCTTACAATTCCAACGACGGTGCTACCTATTTCTCAATAGTAGGATAGCGCTGTCTAAAGGAACAAGAATAGAAACAATATTTTTTTGAGTAGGTAGATGCTAGTAGGTACTTGCTAAAATAAAAACTTTTCACACTTACGCTTTTCAAACAAATTTTCAAAACAACTTCGTCACACCTTTGAGGACTGATACAAGGGTTTTCACGAAGTCAAACTTTTCAAAAACAAAACACATACACAAGCAATTTTAAAAAGATGAGCAAGTACCTAAGAGGCCATGGAAAACCATGGATAGAAAGGGTGCTAACACCTTCCCTTTCTATAATTTACCCCCCGTACTCAGAATATCTCGAAAAAGGATTTTTTTTCTGTACTTTTTCCTTTCCAATTGGATGAAATAAAAGTCGGTGGCGACTCTTGCTTACCGCGACATTTTGCAAACACAAAATGCAAAACACAAACCAGTATTAAACAGTCGGTTCTGCCACCGTATCACATATCACTATGAACTATATAGTAGAAGAAAAGAAAGAAAAAAGGTAGATTTCTTATGCTATTATGAATTCTTCACACTTACCTCAATTTTCTATGATTTTGCTTCGACATGGCAATTTCAGATATTAGAGGCTTTGAGTAACTGAAAAAATCAATTGTGGCAAAGTCAATATTTGACCAGTCCAAGTAAATTTAAATAAAAATTATTCAATTTAAAAGATATTCTAATATAATTAAAGCGGGGTATTATTAATAAAGTATAAGTTTAATTGTACATATTTTTCTTGAATTTTATCGCTGAAATTTATTATTTTTACGGGTGACTACCACCACAATTAGTGATTTTATAATAACTGTATATCAGCAACAATCAAGTCTTATCGAATGACCTAAGATATGAAAGACTATTCCATTTCCATGTTTTTTTATATAGCTACTATATAAAGATTCATTTCATCTATATTATGTTTTGTGAATCTTAAATTGACATTTCTCATTCAATTTTTTTTGTTGCATTTGTAATGCATTATTTATCTTAAGATTTGACTTACCCGTGCAGACGCAAGGGTCTTCTACTAGTTAGTGAATTAATATAATTATTATTTAATTGAATTATTAAGATAATTATTATTTTAATTAATTTAGAGTATTGTTTGAATTAAAAATAAATAATAGACATAGAGGTTTAGTGAGGGTGTGAGAAGAGTTAAGGGGTGAGAGGAGTAATTGAGATTTTAGTTAGATAAATAGATAAAGTGAGGGGGACTTTTGGAGAGTATGTGCAAAAGTTGGAAAAGAGACAGATCGTGAGATTTTGGGAAATGGACAAAAGACTTTGAGCAATCGTGGGAAGGAAGAGAAAGATAGATCCCAAGGGCAAGAAATTTCAACGATCTACAAATTTGAGGTAGGAGAGAGGGGAGACTCTTTACATATGAGTGTTTAGGCAGCCGGACAATGAGAGATCTCTACCTTCCTACTTTCTTCTTCTCCTTCTTATCTTACTAGGCGATCAGAAAGAGGAGTGGCTGGTCCAAACATTCATTGATCCAAGTGTCCCACATGGAGGGGGGAGTGTACTTGTAAGGTACTCCGATGCTGAAGTCAGAAAGAGTGTAGATGTTAGTGAGAGTTAAACATGTGAATATAATACGTGACTCTTCTGTATAGGAGGGTATTTGTAGAGCCCTCAACGCTAACCCAATGATCTCAATTATGGGTTGAGTATTTAGGCCCATAATAGATGACTGCCTGGATTCTCATGTGAAAGTGAGGATGAGCAACACATGCTCATCATCCTGGGTCAATTTCCCTGAACTTCACGGATAGTGGACTGACCACGTCTAATACGAAGGCCGTGATAGTTACTTTAGTTAAGTGAAGCATGCATAATAAGGTAATGACATGTCCTCAGTGAGAAGCACATATGAAATATGTCTTTAGTTTGGGCCCCAATGGACTGGGCCATCCTCGACGCATGGGCGAGTTGAGTCGTACCCAACTGTGGGCCATTCATGGGCCCAGTCTAGAACATAATCTCCCGAAGTCGTTGATCCTAGATATATGAGTAATAACTTAGAGTCAGTCCATGTGTCGAGGTGGAATGAGGGGCTTTGTGCAAGGTGAACCTTCATTTATGCTTGTGATTGTGCGCCAGGGTGACGATGTTTGTCATGGCTGTTCCTCATTCGTGAGCTAGTGCGCTCGAGAAATACATCCTGCCCGTGATCATCACTATTATCATTTGTGAGGATGATATAGTACCCAGGGGTCGCAGTCGACAGTTTAGCTCTTGCCCACATCGGGTGCTTGGCTTTTCTCCCGAACCACCACACTGCTCGTATATTTGGCTCGAGGTTTCCTTAGAGGATATTTCTGTGAAGGAATATGAAGGTTTTTCGTTTGTGTCCGAGCAGGGATGCTCGATATATGGGGATCCAGAAGATTCGGCAAATCCTAAAAAAGGCAAAAGATTCATTTCTCAAGTCACGCATCACAACATTTAATGCGTAATGATGGCCTAGGCATATGGGTCATTATGGCCTAGGAGTAGAGACAGTCACGAGTTGAAACAGTGACACGCTACCCAAGTGTTATCATGTTTTCTCGCACGGAGAGATTCTATAAATAGGGAGAGTGGGAAGGCATTTACAACTTTGCATTTATTCTTCACTTCACGAGTTGCAGATAATCCTCTTTCCATTGTTGCTGTTATTGTTGATGTTATTATACAATCGCCACCCTTCTTGTTTTCTTCACAAAATCATGTAAGTGTCTCTTCCTGATCCCGCATTATTACAATTTTGTTCTTATTTGGTTTTGTATGCTTTATATGTTTCGCGTTTATCTCTGGTGGTGTTTATGTTTGGCAATGGTTCAACCATTTCCAAACATCAGCGTCAGT